>PVIC010004291.1:0-63601 GCA_004025085.1 Thryonomys swinderianus | reverse complement strand
CAGCAATTCTCCTGTCTCTGCCTCCCGAGTGCTGGGATGACAGGCGTGAGCCACCACGTCCGGCATTGTGGTATGCAGTGTTGATTGTTGGTGGGCGTGTTTCCACACCCAGCATTATATGTGGTAACCGGGGATCGAACTCAGGACCTTGTGCTTGCAAAGCAGGCTCCAGAACCACTGAGCTAACCCTCCGGCCCCACCATCGAATTTTTTTGGTATTTTCAAAGTTTACTTTTTAGCAAATATTATTTAATAATTTATTCCTTAGAGTTATATGATTTTCCACTACATAGATTGTGGGTAACACTCTTTTTACTTCAACTTTGTCACAATCTATTCATGTTCCTGAAACCAATAAACAAGTCGGAAGCAGGATCTAGGCTTTTATAATACCTTTGAGCATATAGAATTATTACACATTTTTACATTTGATAATGTGAACTTTATTTACATTTACTTTTTGTTAATATTCTTGTTTAGAAGAACAAGTATTTTGTTTACATGGTGAAGTTTTGTTAGACTCCTCCATCATTTAAAATTGAAGTACTAAAGTATCTGAATAGCTGTTAAAACGTTTAATACTTTTCTTCTATTGTCCTGCTAAGAAATAAGATGCATTTCTAGCTTCATTTTCCAGTCTCTTAAGCTTATGAAAGTAGTCGAGACAGTTTGCTGACCCCAAAGAGACCTTTTAGTCTCTGACTTGTTAGACAACAGGGTCTGTACTCTTCATTGGCATTCAGATCACAGGCAGCCACTGGGCTCAGTGCAAAGCCAAGCACAGCTTTAGGATTTAGACAAAGCCACTCTGGCAAAGGAACCCAGTTGTCAGGGTAGCTGGCTGTATTGTAAAAAGCTATTGCATAATGGGGAGACCAAGTAGAACTATTAGGATGCAAATGTGAAAAAAATGGTGGAGCTAACCTGCAAAAACAAACATTTCTTTTTTGGTGAAGAGCCTATTCATAGTTGCTTTCTTCTGTTTAACTTCTTTGGGCCATAGATGTAGTTGGTGCAATTTGAGTATATTAGTTTATCGTAATCTCTGTCTGTACTGCTACTCTATGTTATTTTAAAATAAACAGCTAATTTGTAAGAAGAGCCCAGAGAACTTCAGTGTTTTGGAATCTTCATAATTTACAAGTGTGTCCTACTTTACAGCCTAGATAGTTTTATGTTTTTTTATTCTTAGATTAGCCTGGGGAATTCTTTCTGCCCTCAGTTGTATTTCTTTTGATTTATAGCAAAATACTATGGTCATCACTACCGCCCATTAACTTTTCCAGTGGACACTTATGTTTAGTGTTGCATGAAATTACCTCAGTCCTTAAAACAAGAGTTTATTTTATTAATATTTGAAGGAAATGCACTCTTTCCCTTTTCTCTTTTTCACTCTTTGCCTTTTGTACCCACTTTTACTTTCTATTAGTTTTTGTTTGTTTCTACTTTTATATCTTCCTTAGCAAACAAAATGGAATGTATGCTTTGTTAAATATTATGATAATAGTGATATGAATAAAAGGGGTTCTTTACCTGACTTAGGAGTCAAGGAAGAGCCGTGCTAGCTGTGCTTTATTGCACAGTGCCTTAGGTGTTTATGAGACTTCTCTTATGTAATGGTTATTTCAACATTAAAAGGTATAAACAAGAACAATTGTCCCCATTTTGCAGATTAATGTTCTGATATATAGGGAAAGTGGTTTTGTCCAAACTCATGGATTCTGTATATGATAGAGTTGTGAAAAACTTTGAATTGCCTGTGAGGTTAATTTGCAACCTGGAGGAAGCACACTAGTACACTGTGAATGGAAACAAGTTATAGAATGAAGAATGAACAAAATTTTGACCTGAGGAAATATCACATATTTCTGGGAGTGAAAGTGGATGATAGGGCGTGAAGCGGTCTCCACGGAAGACACTGTGGGCAGTGGCCCCCTGCAGATAACTACTCTGTTCAGATGATGTTTTACCTACCCTGGTTAGAGAAGGTGCTGTAGTTCATTTATTTGGCAAGTGCATGTGTTTGTGAAGTGCAAGTTACATAGGGATTGCCTGTTGGGAATGTGGAGAAAAAGTAGTTCAATGTGAGTGGCACCCCATGTACACAGAACTGGTGGGCTCTGGGTTTTTTTTTTTAAGCTGATGAATCTTGAGCAATGTCTTAGTACTCCTCTTGTTTTATTTTTTTGTAGTTGTTTCCATTTTTTTGTCTTAGCACTTGATGATTCCTAATTTATTATGATTATCATGTAATATTGTAGTGTATTCCCTGTTCTTGTTTTGTTTTGCTTTTAAAATACTTCAAAGCATAGAACAGCTCTATAGTTGTTTCCTGACTTTTAATTCTTAGAGTTACTTTCTTCTGTATTCTTGGTTTTCATTTCTTTTTAGTAGAGTACCTTTCAGTCTTCCTCAGTGTGTTCTACTTTTCCATAGTAAATTCTGGTAACATTGGGTATCAGATACACCTATTTAAGGTCTTTGAGGGGGATCTGAAGACTGATTATTACAGCTAATAATGGATGGTGACTGTAATTTCTCATAAACAATGAATGCTCATTACAGTAAATGCCAGGTATTATGCCCATTGCTTTATACATACTATGCAATTTAAATCTTCCAAAAACTGCCTGTGGAAGAGATTATTATATTATTCATTTTTTATAGTGAAAGAAATTTTTTTTTTTGAGACAGGGTCTTGCTTTGTAGTTCAGGCTGGCCCTGAGCTCACTATGTAGCCCAGGCAAGTCTCGAACTCAGCAATCCTCCTGTCTCTGCCTCCTGTGTGCTGGGATTACAGGTGTGAGCCACCATGCCCAGCACTGTGATATGTGGTACTGATTGCTGGTGGGCGTGAGTCACCACGCCCAGCATTGTTGTATGTGGTTATCTGGGATCGTAGTCAGGACCTTGCACTTGCAAGGCAGGCACCGGAACCACTGAGCTAAATCTCCGGCCCGAAAGAAATTTTTATAGTGAAAGGTTAGTATTGCCTAGTTTACACCGATAAAAAGACACAGAGCCAGGATTTGAAACCAGGCCAGGTACCTGAAATCCTAGCACTTAAACAGGCTGAGGCAGGAAGATCATTTTGAATTTGAGGCCAGTTTGGGGTACATAGTGAGACCCTTTCTCAAAAATAAATAAGATTTTAATCCAGGTATTTGGCATAATGCACATGCTTTACCTTTGTCTAAAGTCTTTCACTACTATTTGCATTTTCTTATTTCCATATTAAAAATAAATATGTAGCATATGGTTTAGATGAACTATAATACACTTTAAATGTCCCTGTTACTAGATTATGTATTAGTATATACTGCTTAGTATTGATTTAGTATATGTTTGTGTTTAGCACAAGCTAGAAGAAAATTTAACTTTTTCATAGTATTTGAAATAGTTTATTTTCAATCTCAAATTTATTCTGCTATTCTAATTAGTTTCCCGTACTACCATCTCAATTACTCATCTTCTTCCTCTCCTTCTGATTACTTCTAGAGTTTAACTCTTTAATTGGATTTACATTTTGTTTTCCATGTGTGATTGTGTTGAACATGTGCCTGCTTTTGTAGTTTAGTCATAAAAAGGATGGAACTTACTTGACAGCTAGTAATAATGAAAACCGTAAGGATGAAGATGATGAGACTGACATTTATATGCTAAGTTTGGTGCTAAATATGCTATATTAGTCTCTAATAGTAAAAAATGTTGGAAAATGTTATGAGGGGAGACAGAACAAATTAATTTTTTCAGGTATAAAATACTGTTGCTATGCTGAGGGTAGTGAGCTTAGCAGTAGAGAGTAGAATGCTTTCCTGATGTGTGTGGTTCTGTGTTTAGCTTCTAGCACTACAAAGAAAAAAAAAAGGAAATAAAGTAGTGTTGCTAAATGTTTTACTATGTAAAGCCAAAGATCTTCCTAAAATAATTATAAAAATAATTTATAATAATTTGTAAATTAATAATCTATGGCTATTTTCAATCAATGGAATGGCATTTGCTTTTTAGCCCCCTAGTATAGTTCACAGTATTGCTGTATTTTTGTAAGCAATATTCTAGGGTTCGAGGTTACTTCTGTGCTCTCACTTTCTCACACTTCCATTTGTGGATTTGTTACTGACCAGATGGTGTCTCCTTGAGGTGCTGTCCAGCTACAGGAGGTGTAGTGGCCCAGGCCTGAGCCATTCCTACCCTCAGAGACTTGACCTCTCACTTGTAACAGTACTGGGTTTAGGAGGCTCAGCCCTGCCATACTGAAATTTTGTATTTTCTGGAATTTGTACAAGAGATGATTGGAAACCACGGTGAATTTTAAAATTTAAAAAATTGTTACAGTGAAAAATACATTTTCATTAATCCCCCTCAAAATGTTCCCCCTTGTTTCAAACATTTTTATCCCATCATTCTTGCCATTTTCTGAACCAGTTCCGGAAGTCCACTTTCATTAGTATCTTTAGCTGTACTGTGATGCACTTTGCTTTCCTGAATAGATCAGAATGTTTCAGGTCATTTTGATTTTGTGGAAGGGCCGGAAGTTACATGATCCCATAGCTGCTGAGTAGGTGATTTGGGACGTACCGTAATGTTTTTTTAAGCCTGTTTTTGTGTTGGTACTTAGCAGCATTCTTTGAAGGTGATGGGTTTAAACTCTTCTGAGTTTAAACCATCTTTGAAAAAGAGCTATCTTTTGTCTCATTATGTATACTTTAAAGCAGAAGTTAAGTTCTACTTTCAGAACATTTGTTAGGGCTCTTTTATTAACAGTTCTGTCTTTTACTGTAATTTTACTTCTAAATTTAAATATTTTTGTCATACCTCATATTAATGTGTTTGAAAATCCTAATTTTAGAGCATATACCTGTACTTACATAGATACTACTTTTTTCATGATAGGTAGCTTTGCATCTGGACATTGTGAAACTTCTTTCATTACATTCAGTGTTATAAATTTGTGCTGTGCTTTTCTGGACTTTGTAGTTATAGCTACAGCTGTTGATAAGTAATACCTTTTAACTGCTGTATAGTATTCTATTTGAATATTTTCTTTCCCCTTGTATTCAGTCAATAGTACAATAATTTTAGTCCCTTCTGAGTTTAAACCATCTTTGAAAAAGAACTATCTTTTGTCTCATTATGTATAATTTAAAACAGAAGTTAAGTTCTACTTTCAGAACATTTGTTTGGGCTCTTTTATTGACAGTTCTGGCTGAATTTGTTTGAATTGCGTTGTTTACCCTCTTCCCATCTCTTGATGTCCTGAACTGGACATTTGTGAATTGGCATAGCACATTACTGATCAGGTAAAAGGAAATAAAGTGCAAGAAAGCAGCTAATTATAGTAATTGCAGCTGGTTTCAAAGTACTTCTAACAGTTTGTGCATAATGCTTACTTGAAAGCATCAAATGGGTGCTAGTTGTGAAACAGAACACCTGTTTGTTGTTGAGCATGTGTTTATGCAGATGATTGTTGTTGTCAAAGCACCTTGATGTAGAGTAGTCCTGTTTACATTTACATTCTCCCCAAAGGATTAACAGTGTTCTCTCAATAAATTTGCAGTCTATTCTCCTCTCAAAGGCTGCTGTTTGAAGGGTGGTGTGAAAGAGGCAACAAGTGCTTGCTAATCACTTGAATATACATAATTAGCTACAGTCTGGTGCACTGGAGTCTTTGTAAAACCATAACAATACCAATGGGCAAATGCGCGAAACAATGGATATGTCACCATATAGTTGTTGAGAACACTCGTTGTTTGTTCATTGCTATTTATTTTTTAATTTTTTGAACTAGAGTTAAGTTTTTATTAGTACACAAACTCTTTTCTTGTTCTTTGAAATGAACCAGTGTCTTTTATTTAGCAACTCTTTAAAGTCACCAGTAATAAGTAATGTTTCAGATTTCTAGACTAGGGTCTGAAATTACTGTATTACAAATTTGACATATTTACTAATTCCAAATATTGAGACAAATCAACAAACGAACAAACAAACCAGTAAGAGCCTGTAGGTTTAAGACACGTACCATCCTCTAAGCAAAGAAAGAAAAACTCATATTCCCTAAGGCTCAGCCTTTGCATCATATTGTTAAATGGCCTGGTTGTAGGACTATTTAGACCTCAAACTGTACTAGTTTAGTTTAGTTATTATAAGTATAATCAGAGTAGCCTAACAATAGGGTCAGATTTTTAAAAGTAGCCCAGTGGGTCAAGAGCTAATTCCAACTGCTAAGCCTAGATATATTTTGAAAACCCACAAAAACAAAAGATTAAAAGTTAAAATTAAAAAAGAGTTAAGGTCCTTCCTTCCTCAGAAGTAGGCTCTGACCCTTCTGCACTTGATGTAGTGAACATCTCCCTACTTCTAGATCAAACTTAAAACATTAAAACTACAAAATAATCAGTTTTTAAATGCATTTCCTTTAAAACAAGTCCCATCACTCAGCCTGTCAATGTAAGGCCAAGACAAAACAAAACAGCACATTGGTCTTCTGTCTTCTCTTGGTGGGTAACCCCCAAGGGCCTTTTTTTCTTTATTATTTCTAATAAACACCCTTCTGTATTACTCCAGTTGTCCTCAGTTTTATACTTCATTTTTTTTGGGGGGGGGGGCAGGGTCTTGCTTTGTAGTTCAGGCTGACCCTGAGCTCACTATGTAGCCCAGGTAAGCCTCGACTTAGCAATCCTCCTGTCTCTGCCTCCTGAGTGCTGGGATGACAGGCGTGAGCCACCATGCCTGCCACTGTGGTATGTGCTGTTGATTGCTGGTGAGTGTGAGTCACCACGCCCAGCATTGTATGTGGTTACCGGGATCGAACTCAGGACCTTGTGCTTGCGAGGCAGGCACCAGAACCACTGAGCTAAATCTCCGGCCCTATACTTCAATTTTGTGAAACAAAAACTTGGGATTTATACAAAATTAACTGTTTCGAAGGCTTGCTTCTTGGAGATGAGTGCAAACAATAGCTACAGGACTTTCAAAAATCTGTTGTGCTAATATTTTTTCTCATTTCCCACCCCCATACATGCCTGGTCCCAAAAGAGCATCCCAGAGATCCAAGTTAGTATTTTTCCTTCTAAAAATCATTCTGATAGCACTGTCTGAAGTCAGAAATTCTGATTTGGCTGTGTTAATAGAGAAGATTTTTTAAAATATTGATTAGAAAGAGTATTTGTTGCCTTTTCTTTTATCTCCCTGGAAAGTTTTATTATTGGCTGATTTTACTGAACCACAGAAGTGGCCAACCATCAGTGTTTTTTATAACTCAGGTGCAGTGCCACATTTCCTAAAGTGGGACACTTAAGATTTTTTTAGGTGCATATGGGGAACATTTTTTATTTTACTGTTTATTTTTCTATATCAGAAGAATGTGAAGAGCCTATCAAATCTCCACTCTTAGAACACAGATCACCCAAATGAGGACAAAGACTATTTGAAATTCACATAGCAAGGGATTTAGCTATTCTTATTATCCAATCACAGAGAAGCAAAGGCAGGCAAAGGTTGTGGGAAAACTTAACTGGAGAAAGAAGGTTCATATGTGCTCTGATTGGAAGTTGTTGCGCAGGGGTAGCTTAGGTTTGTCATCTTACGTGCCTAGTTTAGAAAGAATGTTCAGCTTTCTCAGGTTGGTCCTATGTTAGATGCAGGTCCAAAAATGAGGAAAGCTGATAGTTACTGATCAAGTTCAGAGCTTCTTGTGATTTGCCCTCTCAGGCTGGTTCTGGTCTGGGTGCCATACGTAGCGTGGCCGTTGTCCGTTTTCATATTTAGTGTCTAATTGAGAAGTTGAGGTGAGGCTTTACTTAGGAAAATATACGTACACCTGTATAAAGAAGAACCTTAGGTAAACAATACTGTGACATATGAATATGGTGAGAATTATGAAGGCAATAAATGAATGAAATTTACGTAAAGAAACTAAAACCTATTGTTATGTTAAAATCAGGAACATCACTAAATGTTTTCCAATTTTATTTCATCCTTTCAACAGTCCTGCAAGAAGCATATTATAACACTAAACAGTTTAAAATGAAAATCCTGAGGATTAAGGCAGTAACTAGTTTGTGATTACACAGCTAACCAAACTGTTGTGCTAGATAGAATTCTAACCCACCTCCCTTGGACTGAAAATATGTTACCAAGTAAAAAGCTAGAACCTTTAGTTTACAAATGTGATTCAGTGAGATGAGATATTTGGCGCTAGAACAGTTACCTTTCAGAGTTCCACTTACCTTCTTTTTTGTCTTGCTTCACAGAACACGTTTTTTGGGTGAAGAGGGCCAAAGACATGCTACTGATGACTTAAATGTTGGAGGGTGCTAGTTCCAGGTCTGTGCCTGTGGTTCCAAGTATGTGACTGTGTACTGTTGGCTTCAAAATCAGCCTTAGGCCCACATAGAGGAAAATCTAACTCGCTCTGGTTCCTGTTGCTCTACTGGGCTCTTCAGTAAGAATGCAAAGGTACCTCTGGCACCTCTTCTGCTTTAGCCCTTGGTATCAAAACACGTGCTCTCTAAATTCTTAAAGACTCTCTATTCTTGGGGGCCAGAGATTTACCTCAGTGGTTCTGGCACCGGCCTAGCAAGCACAAGGTCCCTAGTTCTATCCCTGGAAACCACATACAACAATACTGGGCGTGGTGACTCAAAGCCACCAGCAAATCAGTACCACACATCAATTGCTGGGCATGGTGGCTCACGTCTGTAATCCCAGCACTCAGGAGGCAGAGGCAGGGGGATTGCTGAGTTTGAGGCTTGCCTGGGCTACATAGTGAGCTCAGGGCCAGCCTGAACTACAAAGAGAGACCCTATCTCAAAAAAAAATAAAACCAACAACACTGTCTGATTCTTGTTTGTCTTGTGATTGCTGGTGCAGCCATGGAATTTAACTTAAAAGTATGGGATGTAGAAAGCACAAATGCACAGCTCTGACAACATAATGTATATATCTGTAGCAGGGCATTAGATTCTTATGTCTTTTAATGTCCCATATATTTACATATAAATTTATGTGCTGTAAACAAATACTCCATAGGAATTTATGAAACCTGTAAATAATCCTTGTAGGAGGGAGTCAGAGCAGGGGTATTGACAATACTTGTAAGTTGAAAGTAAATTATATTATTCTGATATAAGAAAGACCCATTCTCATCGGGCAAATTAAAAACACATAAGGAAGAAAATTCTATTCTACTATATAGAGATAAATGATTAATATTTTGTTTTCTTCCATGTTTTATGCATGCATTTTTTTTTTTTTTTGAGACAGGGTCTCACTTTGCAGTTCAGGCTGGCCCTGAGCTCACTATGTAGCCCAGGCAAGCCTCAAACTCAGTAATCCTCCTGTCTCTGCCTCCCGAGTGCTGGGATGACAGGCGCGAGCCACCAACATCCGGCACTTGCATGTGTTTTTTTATTTTATTTTATTTATTTTTATTTTTATTTTTTTTGCTTTTGAGACGGTCTCGCTTTGTAGTTCAGGTTGGCCCTGAGCTCTCTATGGTGCCCAGGCAAGCCGCCGCGAACTCAGCAATCCTCCTGTCTCTGCCTCCCGAGTGCTGGGATTACAGGCATGAGCCACCACGTCCAGCAATGTGGTATGCGGTGTTGATTGTTGGTGGGTGTGTCTCCACGCCCAGCATTATATGTGGTTACTGGGGATCGAACTCAGGACCTTGCGCTTGCGAGGCAGGCGCCGGAACCACTGAGCTAACCCTCCGGCCCTCGCATGTGTTTTTTTATATGATTGAAGTCCAACAGCATTCTTTAAGCACCAGTTTCATGTAGGTTAGGAAAAACAGGGATTGGGGGGGTGTTTGAGGGTCATGATATAAGGGGTCTCAGTGTTCACATTGTGTATGGTCTCGAGACCTCAAGCTGTCATTTTGATAGGATTACAGCATTTTTCTTCAAGCCATGAGAGTATCAGTTTTGCATTTTGCCTTTAGATAAATGCAGCTGGGTTCCATCGATTTAGGTTAGTCTTTGTAAAACGTTAAACTATCAAGTCAGTATTAAAATTCTCTTTTACTTTTAAACTACTCAGGTGAGAGCCATTGAATTTTTAAGTTTGATGCTTATAAAATAGTTACCATGTTTAGGGGCCGGAGGGTTAGCTCAGTGGTTCTGGCGCCTGCCTTGCAAGCACAAGGTCCTGAGTTTGATCCCCGGTAACCACATACAATGCTGGGCATGGTGACTCATGCCCACCAGCAATCAATACCGCATACCACAGTGTCGTGCGTGGTGGCTCACGCCTGTCATCCCAGCACTCGGGAGGCAGAGGCAGGAGGATTGCTGAGTTCAAAGCTTGCCTGAGCTACATAGTGAGCTCAGAGCCAGCCTGAACTACAAAGCGAGACCCTGTCTCAAAAAAAAAAAAAAAAAGTTACCATGTTTGATTTTTTTTTTGTTTGCTAGAAATACTATGAGATATAAGGGGGAGGTTCTTTTTCTATAAATTATGAGGATGTGAAACTTGGTTTTCTGTGTTCTAAATACCTATATTGTCTCAAGAAGAATGGGATGTTTAACTTTTCATGTTTGAATCTATAAATTATCATTAAGGTAAGAATTCTTAACACTAGTGAACTTTTGGTGTTGTAGATTGATTTAAGCAAAGTGACCTTAGGGTTAAATTTCTTGTCTGTTCTTTATTTTACCTCCCTTGACAGATGTGGTTGTTTCTTTATCCTGATTTTGGTCAGGAATGTATATTCAGCCTCAGTATATATTATATAGGTTGGACTCCCTTTAAATGTTAATATGTTCACATGTATATTTCTGTGAATTGTTTATTTTCTGCCGTAACCTGGGGCTGTGGAAGGAATCTCTGAGGCTATGGAGGCAGGTTTTACCACAATGTTGACATGTTTCTGCTCTGATCACCAGAGGGAGTCTTTATGCAGCTGCCTAAAACAGATGTGATTGGTGGAATCTTACCTGACTTGCTTTGGCTTTATATTGCTAGAATTCGTTTAAGGGTGCCAAGTGTCTGGCTCAAACAAGTTCATTTTTGCTTTCTGTCCTTATCCTTACCAAATTGTTGCTTACTTTTCATAAGGATGCTCTGCCTTGAAGGGCTGGTGAGAACAATGAAAGAAGACAAACTCAACTCTTAATGTGGGCATTCTGACCTATTTTCAACCTTATGCTCTTGGTTCATTTTTCTTCCTGTGTTACTCTGACAAGTTCTTTGTGGCTGTGCTGTTGAATGCCTGGAGATAGATAAAGAATGTTCTTCCGTGTTGAGAAAGGGAGTGTTGGTTTAATAAGCTGAGCAACCAGTCAGTCTTTCAGGAAAATTGATACTGACTACTTTGAGAAAGTACTGTTAGAAAATTCCTGTGCAGTTTTGAGAACTGAAATTAGATATTACTGAATAGCAATATTAAATAATTTCTGTATGTTTAGATTGTTATCTGCATTGAGTTCCCTTTTTGTGTAAAATATTTTTACATTTATTGGGTAGGTCAAATATTTTTACATACGTTGGAGTCGTCTAACATATACAGCATCATCCATCTAGTTCTGATGTCTTTCACAAATAATTGAATTGGATTTGGCTTTCATAGTGGGGAATGGGTTGTCTTCAAGTTGGAGCTACAGATTTATCATATTGAAGATTTATTATAGTGTCCAGTAACAACAATCAAAATTGACTTGAAAAGATCATTTGCACCCAGCAGCACAACAGACAAATTGATGTTGGAAATATCTGATCCCAGCCAGCCCTGTAGTGGTCTGTATGAGCACTAACCTTTTAAAAAGACAGGAGCTTTTGTAGCCTTCCACAAAGTGCCCGATAAATGAGGAAACACACAGAACCACTTTTCTGTGTGCACTTTTGCTGTTACTTGAAAAAATGTAAAAAGCACCTTTTCGTTAATGTAGCTAAAAATCATATAAGCCAACTAGTGCTTTCACTAATTTTTCTTGGCAGTAGTGTTTTAGAATAACTAATGTATTCGAACTACTGAAACAGAGAGGGCTTCAAAAGGAAGATAAAGACGGATGAACTCTTAAAAATTTTATTTAGTTGCCTTTGAAGATCTGATTTCTATGGCCATGTTACTACTCGTAAGCCTTCAGATCACTAAGTCACTGTGTAAAAGGTAGCATTATTAGAGAAGGCTGTATTTCTCGTCTCTAAAGCAGAGACCACCAGCACACACACAGCAAGGGCAGAGTCCTGATGCTTTGTTACCAGCCATGTGTGCACCACCTTTTCTGGAGAGCGCCGAGGAGCTGCTCCAGCCTGTACCTTTGCACAGGGTGCTGACCTCTACTGGAGTAATTTCTTCACCTCAGCAGCTGGTGAAATCCTGCCCAGCGCACCTTCAGAGTGCAGTTCTAGTTTCAACTGTTTTCTGTGGCCCTGTGGGAGTATCCATTCTCCCTTGTGGAATGTCTGTTAGCACTTTATAAGCACTTTTCTCCTCATAATTTTAATACTCATGATTTTACTTATAGTTTTATTGTTTACGATTTCCCCTTCACATTGTAAAATACTGCCTATCTCCCAGAACTTTTTTTTTTTTTTTTTTGAGACAGGGTCTCGCTTTGTAGTTCAGGCTGGCCCTGAGCTCAGATAAGCCTCCAAGTCAGCAATCCTCCTGTCTCTGCCTCCCGAGTGTTAGGATTACAGGCGTGAGCTACCACGCCCAGGCAGAATTTTAAAAATATTTTGTTGTCCAGAGATTTGCCAAATGAATTAAGTATGGATTTAATTTAAAATTGAAATTTCTTCCAACAGAAAAGATTTAGTTCTTAAACTAGTATTTCTTAAAGAGCAGTTCACCTATCTCAGCATGTCCTGGAATGCTTATTGAAAGTATAATTTTCTAGAAACTAAAATTAGAATTTCTGGATCTGAGATCCTGGGAGGTAAGTACATTTGCATTAAATAATAGGTTATATTTACACTAAAATTTAAAACTCATTCTCTTAAATATGAAATTATGAATCAATTTCAGTTTAGAGATGTTTATACATAATGTTAAGGTACCATACATTTTGTAATGTAGAAAAATATTTCTCTTGAACTTAAAGACTTATCTTTGGAAACTATCTTACTGATTTTAATTCTGGGTTTTGATTACAGATTTACTCCCATAATATGTTCTTACTGCATATATAGGTTAATAGCATGAAAATAGAGATACAACCAATTGAATTCATACCTTTTGAAGTAGAAACCAGGACATGGACACACTGAGTAAAGGAGTACTCCTACCTTTCCCTCTGTACTTCATATTTCTCTCCATAAGTTATGTTTGATTTTTATTTTGTCTTGTATTCAATTTTTAAATTATTTGGAGTTACACCCCACCCCACCTCTAATCTGCAACCCTGATTCCCTGGCTAGGGATGGAACCCAGAGCCTTGTGTGTAATAGGCAACCGCTGTACTACTAAGCTTACCACTGAGCAGTGTCTTTGACTGCCTCTGATTTTTCCTGAGTGTAGACTTTTCCCTTTGAGAACCTCAGGGACCAGGACTCTTTCACTTTCTTCATACAGCATTGTTATAGTGGCTCAGAAAAGCATTTCTAAGTATGGTGATTTGTGGATATTTATACATACAAAGAAATTTGTTTTACCTGTGTTGGGAAATAAGGATTTACATTTTGTATGATTCCGTTTTAAATGAGGTTTCTGGTGAGGGCCAACTTATGTAATTGGAATTTGTAATGTTACATAGAAAGCAGCCAATGAGATCAATTTATTCTCTGTTGTACTATTTTCCATAGGGATCGAAAGCTGGATTGTACTCTTGAGTACAGGATTAGATCTGTGAATTAGTAGTCATAGATGCTGAGAAGTATTAATATGACAGTGCATGGGGTATAATTTGCCGAGAAAATTTAACTTCCATTCTTAAATGTGAGAGTGGAGGGAGGGGCAGTTGATTGATAGTAGACTGGCCTTAAAGTGATACTCTATATATCTACTAGGACACCTAGAAAAAGTAACAGCTTTGAAAGTATGGTTCTTTTTTTTTCTTCTGCTTCTTTTTTGAGTAGTGACAGGCATGTATGAATAGTGATGAATTTTAGGAAAACTCCTAGCCTAGACATTATCTTGACAGTTGGTGGACAGATGCTCCTGATTTGAGTGTGAGACTGAGGTATTCAGAAAGTATTTCAAAACACTGTCCTATGCCAACCAGTGTTATTTTTGTTATATTGGAGTTATGTTTTTTTGCTTCTTTATAATAATGCTTCCTGATAAAGGGTCTAGTAAGAACTGGATAAAATACTTACAGTGAATTTAGAGAGTCATAGCACATAGAAAGTTTTATGAATTGTTTTTTAGATCTTATTGTTACTTGTACACTGATGTATTTAAAAATACCACATATACATCAACAGTTTCACCAAGAACATTCCGAGTACAAATAACATGTTGAAAAGTGACTGGTAATTTTGAAAGTGGGCGCTTAGACTTATTTTCTTCATTGCATGCGAAGTATTAACTTCCTAGATGAGATTTCTACAGTGACTATTTGTTTTAATAATGCTTGTTTCTATTATAATAAAATATCTGTGATATAATTTATTTCTTCAGTTGATTTTTTATTGAAAATAATGACTCTTAATGACCTGTATTTAGAAAGAAAATTTTTATCTCTTCCAGAGGAGCTTGGGCAAAATATTCTTTTCCAGGTTCACTTTTGAATTTATTTTTCTTGTTAATCTGAAAGAATTTATAGACTTTGTGTAATGATAGAGCTTTCATTGACTTTATTTAGCCTTTGGTCTGAGGGTATGCTGGGCATTGACAATGGTGAAGTCCTGTGATGGGAAAAGACCTTTTGTAAAAAAATTTTGGTAGTTTTCATTATTAGCATTTTATATGTGGTTAAGCACTCACAAACTTGTAGAATATGATTCAGACATGTTAATTCAGGTGGAACTACTTTAATAGAATCATATGAATAATAGTGTATGTGATTTCTCTGAAGTGGGTATCTCTTATGGTAACCAGTTCAAATGTGAGCACAATAGAATAAAAAAAGCAGTCTAGCACTTGCAAGAGGGATGTAGAAGATGTGTCAAAATATATGAATTGTTTTCAATGTTAAGCATTTGATTCACGAGATTAACACATACTGTGACATTTTAAGTTGTGTTAATTTTAGTTACTGTAAAATTGAAATGTATGTATTCATCTTCAAAATTTATGTAGAAATTATTTGGAATTTTTCAAACTTAATTCATTTAGAGATTTTATAATGTAATACTATGTAGAAATTTAAATCTAATAGAAAAATTGAAAATTATAAAGTCCAGGGTATGTTTATCTTTTATTCAAAAATGATCTGCAGGTTAATCTTACCTCTGATTAACTTGCCTGAGAGAAACACGAAGTCTTATCTAATAAAGTGTTACTTTCTTTTACTACTGACATTCCTTCATTCTGTGGATGGAAAGTATACAGTATGTAGCATTACACTGAAAGAATACATATCCAGGGTCATTGCCCTCTTCATGGTTTATTCCATGACAACATGTTTGTTTAGGTACTATCTCAAGAAACACTTGAATAGTCAATTCTTGAGTCAAATAAATAGGTTAAAGTTGTCATTTTTATATTTCCTGTTATGTTAAAAATTAGTGAAAAAATAAACAATTCTTTGCCCTCCTATATTTAAATAATTGGATTAGCTGAGTGGTTAATTCTGTTTTTCTCTATGTTATAAAAATATTGTGAAAAATTAAAAAATTAGAGGTACTACTTATTTATATTTGATAACACTTTTTTTTTTTTTTTTTTTTTGCCAGTGGAGTGTGTTGTAGAATATACTCTAAAAGAATAATTGACTTTTCTGAGATAAAAAACACTTTGAGATTTTGGAAATAGTTGGAAGTGTTTGGAAAATTTAAAAAATAGGACAAAAGCTCCTTCATTTTGATTAGAACCTAATTGTATTAACCCTTAGAACTAATCTTCTTTATAAAAGGTTCTCATATTTGAGGAGAATACCTCTTTATTAACTGGTTTCACTCTAGAATTTAGGCAGTATGTGGCATTAGTGGGTCATCTTTAGATCAGAGTAACCAGGCCAAGACAGGTTGAGATGCTATTTAGGAGAAGCAGAATGGAACTCTGTGTTACATGGTAAAGTGTATGAAAATTGTATTTATCTTTTACAAATTATGACACTAGATCATCTTTAATTTAGAAGCAGAGCTTTCATCTTTCCCTCTCTCTGACCCTTTCCCCTCCACTTCCCTTCTCCTTCCATTTCTATTTCTTCTCTCCCTTTCCTCTTATAAGAAAAGTTACCATTTTAGGTACTTTACATAGTTGTTTTCATTTTTTAGGTGCTCTCATGACACCTAGGTGGTTAAATAAGAATTTAAGAACTTACAATAACTGCTCAATATAGTAAAGCATGGCTAGTTGTCCTCTGAATTCAGTTGCACCTGCCGCTTCTACTCCGTCTCCTGCCCCAGCAGAAATCCAGGCTGCCCATCCCAGCCTCCTTTGAAGTTAGGTATGTCATAGACTGAGTTCTGGTACTCAGCCGAAGCAGTGAATGCTTGCTACTTCCAAACTTGGCTTATAAATATCTCCTGTGTTTGATCCTCTGCCTTTTCCCTTCTGATCAGATTCATTAAACCAAAGAGATGGCAGAAGCTCTTGAAGGACAAAGTCTGGGTCTCTGAATCACTACCTGGTCTCTGAAATACCCACTGAAAAGGAACATTTGTTTGGATTTTATATCAGTTAAAAATAAAACTTTGATTGTGGGAAGGCACCAAAGTCTTATGCTGTATTTCTTGGCAGCCAGGATTACCTTCACTAATATATTCAAGAGCGGGGGTTACATGAGAGGTTTACTCAAAATTTAGTTTTTATTTGTTAAGAATTAGAATCAGGAGTCAAGAAAAAAAAAGTTGAACAGAGCAGCGAGAAGTTGGGTGTGGCCACAGTTCAAGAAAGTGTCATGTGGTTTTCAGTGAGAAGAGATAAATTAAAGGATAATGAAAAACATGAACAGTGTTGTGTTAGGGAATTGATACCTTCCCCCCAAAATCTTAAGAGGTAGGAGTTACAGTGGAAAACAAATACAGGGAGCAAGCCTTGGGACTTAAATTGGGGGACAGGAAGCCAGAAAACCTAGTCTCTGAGAGTTGGATAGATAGATTTTCACGGGAATTTTGCTGAATTTCACATGCTGTTTGGAAGTGGAATTTTTTTTTCCTATTACAGTGACTCTTTAACATACATCTTATTCAGAAAAAAAGTAGAATGGTTAAAATGAACAGAATTGCAAACATATATATCCTGTGTGTTGAAATTTAGTTTATTTCTCCAATGAGTCATTCTCTTAGGTATAGTATTATGGTTATGTTTGCTGTACATATGAACAATTCGGGTTACGACTGGAATTTTAATTTGTACTTAAAATCTTGAGTTATGACCAAACTGCCAGCCACTTGTACTTCCAGACTTAACCCTTAAAGAGTTCTAGAAGGAACTCTAGATTTCCTGTGTGGGGTTCATGGAGAAATCCTGGGCCAGGGTCTCTTTAAGGACACTGAGATCTGCCTGTGTACACGAGAGAGACTTTGAAGGCTATGTAGAGACAGGATCCTGAGCCTCCAATTTAATCAACTTTATCTGAGGGTGATCACTCCTCTGGCTGCCTAGAAAGGGGGACAGTAAGAACTAAGAAAGACAATACAGACTTGTGTAATTTCAAAGTACATGGGAGACCAGGAGGTCAGTGCCTCCAAGTGGGCAGAGACAAAGACCCTCAGAGAGCCAGCCACTGTTTACTGGGCATATGCAGTGGTTGGAGGGGATATCAGGTGAATTAGGGATAGTGCGGTAACCCTATGTTGTTTAGGATCTTAGGGTGCTGAGGATCTTGAGGGTGGTAAGGAGAATATTCTTACATTAGTAGGTGGGAAGAGATAGCAGGCTAAAAAAGAAGTTGTCCTTTCTGCAGGTGAAACCTGTCTCTATTTTTAAAATTACTACTCGGTTTTCAAAGAACCAGGATGGCTTTATCTGATGTACTTTTGCCCTTGAGCATCACAGTACCACGTGGCCAAGGTGACACAGGGCCGGAGACAGCCATAGTCATACTTCAATTTTGAAGTGATTTTCCCTCAAAATTATGTAGAATCGCTCTTGACACAACTTGATTTTCAACCAACCCTGTAAAACATCAAGTTTGTAAGTCAGAGGTCCGTTGTATTTTTACACCTAGAAATAAGTGAAATTTACTTATTTTGGGTAGGTGAAATATTAGATGTAATATTTTAAAAGGAAAAATCAGCATATTTTAGTGACATTCTTCATATTTGTGACTGATACCATATAACCACTTGGGCCTCAAAACTGGATTTTATGACAGTAGCTAAGTGACATGTCTGTGACTAAGCTCTTTAGGGAAGCTTTAAAGTGAACAATTCGTAATAAGTATAAGAACCGATATTTCTCATTTTCATCTTCTATGTAGAGAATGACAGACAACATGTGTAGTCATTAACTTAGCAACACTCAACACTCACATTGTGTGAATGGTGGTTAGGAGATGTGGGGATTTTCTTACTATTCATGGTTGCTTCAGTTACAGATGAAATTCTTTTTTTTTTTTTTTTTTTTTTTTTGAGACAGGGTCTCGCTTTGAAGTTCAGGCTGGCTCTGAGCTCACTATGTAGTCCAGGCAAACCTAGAACTCAGCAATCCTCCTGCCTCTGCCTCCCGAGTGCTGGGATGACAGGCGTGAGCCACCACTCCCGGCATGAAATTCTCTTTTAAGTTCGTGGTAAAAGACTCTCAGTTGAGTCCTGGTGTTTCTGTGGATTCAACGTTGCCTCTAGTTGAAGAGGACAGGCTTGCTTTCTTGTGCATGGTATCCAGTGTAAAAAATAATGCGCTTGTCCTTTATCAGAAGCTTAGTCTTGTGCTTTAATAGTTTAATAGAGTCTCATAATGTGTTGTACATTCAACACAAATGAATTCTGATTTGTACTTTACTTTTCAAATAGATGAGTCACTAAAAAGTAACTTAAGGCTCTAAAGATTTATTTCAAATATAATATAGAATGCATGCTTTTACATCTAAATTAGAAATAGCTAAGTCAAAATAACTGTCACTGGGCCGCATTCCTCTCAACACCTCTAAATCTTGATCTCCAACTAGGTACATTTATAATATCCTGGAAGCTTAGCATTAAAAATGACCTAAGTGGTAATTTGTTACAACCTTCTACTCAAAACCCAAATTTCTTTGATGGCTATCCAGTGAAAGGAAGCTCACGGTCTCTCTCCTTTCATCAGATGACTAACTCACAGCCTTGAGACTCTTGAGATAAATCGACAGAAGTGTATTACCTACAGGAGAAGAGAAAATATTACTTTAACTGCTGGGTACTGCTTTTCCAGCTAATGACTTACAAAGGAGTCTTAATAATTTCTTGTGAGAAATTGTTGAATCCCTGACAAAGTAAATGTTAAGCCAAAGTAAATACAAAGTAATTCTTTAGATCTTTGTTTTTCAGTGCTTCTGATATAACCCAGTCCTGAAGAAATCTTGCCCCACAATTGAAAAGCCACTAGACACAATTCTTAAAAATGTACAACAGTAGAACTAAGTCTATTAAAAAATTGAAACTACCTGGAAGTCATTTCTATGTTTCTGCCACAGGATTAGTGTTATTCTTGAATGTATTATGTGAAAACTACTCACTAGAGTGAGAACATGACATGTTTTATGTGCTAATTGTAAGCCACATAGTCATTGGCGTGACTCCTGTCTGGATACCTGAAAAGTTCTGCCTAGTAATGATACAGGAACCATATATCAATTGTTTAGTAAATTTAGTTTCTTGACATACTTAGTGATTCCACAGAGCCTTTGATTACTAGTAATTTTTTCAACTGCTAAGATTAACCCAGGAAACTAGAAATTTTTCAGGGTCCTTTTCCTTCTTACCTCTCATTCTCTTGCAAGTCTCCATCCTGTCTGAGTGTGCTAGAGACACCATCCAGACCCCACTCCAAGGGAAGCTTGTCTACCCTGTCTCTTCCTGTTTTAGAGGTAGACATTCCTGCCCTCAGTCAAGGTGATTTGTGGACGTTTGATCCAAGAGCTCCTGGAAAGAATTGGGGAGATCAGAGACTGAATAGAAAGTGAAGGGAAGGCCTAACATTTGTATCAGGGTTTGAGTGCCAGGAAGGATTAGACCAGTTCAACTTATAAGGAAGCAAAACCTGTGAGCAAGCTCAGAAGTTAAGTGAGTAGACTAGAAGGGTGTGGAAGGTGCAGCAGATCTGCTGAGAGAGACGTCTAGCCTTGGAAGAGGAATGTGTAGCCAGGAGTGGTGGCTCACGCCTGTCCTCCCAGCACTCGGGAGGCAGAGGCAGGAGAATTGCTGAGTTCGAGGCTTGCCTGGGCCACGTAGTGAGCTCAGGACCAGCTTGAACTACGAAGTGAAGACTCTGTCTTAAAAAAAGGGGGGGGGGGATGTGCGAGGGCCAAAGCCTTAGACTTTACCCATTCCCTAATGGACAGAGGGATGTGATGGCATCACTTTCCAGATCTTCCCTGCACAAGGTCTTCCTCTAAAGGTCCTCTTCCTTAGAGGAGGCGGGCTAAAACTCAGCATCCTCGCAGTGGCCTCAGTGGGTCTTTGTTCCTTGTAACTGAAAGAGCTCTGCTAGAGCACTAAGTTAGAGACAATTAGGTATCTTTGGCTGAGGCCTGCCTTTCGAGTATCTTTCTAGACACTTTCTAGACCTTCCTAGTCTTTTCGGCACCATCCTTATAAGACATGAAATAATCTTCTTTTTAAATTTCTGGATGCTCAAATTTAAAAATTGAATTATTCTTACTGCTCGACTTGCTTTTATTAGAGAAATGAAACTGTGTTGCAAACTGTTAACTTCGCTTGTTCTTCTGCTGAGGAAGTCCATGTGAGTGCGTTAGCTGTCTTACATTTTAAAACTCTTGAATCAGGTTTGCCGTCAGTGTTAGTGCGTCAGTAGATCATTGTGTTCTATTTTTAATGATGTATCACAATTTTTGAGGAGATACTTGCAAGTATTTAGGATTATAAAATATGTTAGAAATTCTTTGGTACTCAGAACTCTAAAAAAGTTTATTTCATCACCTTTAATAGGAAAATATCAACTTGTTACTTTTGTAATACGTATGGGCTCTTAAAAGACACATAGGTGAGTCACAATGTAAGATTGCGTACCAGACTTGCTATCATTCCGTAAGTGTGATTGAGGGACTTACTTTTACATCTCTGTCCTCTCCTTGTAGTTCTCTTCTCTTCCTAGGCAGAGAATGTCAGTATTGTGATGACTCAGGGGAAGAAGCGTTCTTCTTAAAAACCTTGTGCCCTTCCCCATGCTTCTTACTAGAAGATGTTTTAAAAATATTTGTCTTTTTATTAAAGTGAGAAATTAATTTTCTGCACTTGTCATTGATATAATGTAAAATGAGTTGACATAGTTTATTTAGAAATTGATAGCTTTAGCTAAGAAAAACTTGATCACGTGCTGTAACCAAACGCCTTTTCAGAAGTTCATCCTTACTGCATTAAATTTTCAGATACTATGTTCACCCTAAGGAGTACACGTAAGTGGCCTTTCAGCTACAGACATATCGTTAGCTTGATTTTCCTCAGTAAAATCAAGTTCTTGTTTCTCTAAGAATGGCTTTTTATCATTATGTAATAAAGAGATGAGTTAGTCACATCTTTGAATCTGCATTCTTAACAGTGTTATATTCTGTCTCTCCATTTAACCACAGTAGTTATTATATAATGTTTCTTTGCACACTTTTAGAGAAGGAATGGCTTTTATCCCCTCTGTAGATTGATCCCTTTTTAAACACCAGGTAAGGGCATAACCTTGTTAGTACAATAGCATTCACCTGTTTGAAAGTATACTGACTCAGGCATGTGTTGCTGATCAGACACTTCGCAAACAAAATATTTGTATATGTCAGACCAATTCTGATCCAGCATAGTGAGCTTTTAAATTTGAAAAGTTTTAGTAAACTGTAAAGCAATATACCAGAGTGAATGTTTTTTACTGAAGGCAAACTAGTCACATGGTCCATTACAAGTAGTATTAAAGGAAGCCACCATTCTAGAAATAAATGAGAAATTTTATGCCAAGATACTCATTATAGAAAATTATCAGTACGTGTTGGATGGGGTTTCTTGTTCTTCTGACTGGAATTATTTAGTTTGCTGCATGAGGTCACATTCTTCTAGAGGAGTACTGGGATATTATTTCCACTTAGGTGTGTATTTTCAAAACATAAGTGACTTCAAGCTTTAGTGAGACTGAGTTGTGGGTTGAGCTAAAGGTTTCTGTAAATATTTTACTTTTAATGTGCTGAAAATACTGATCGGAAAGATACTTTTAGCCTTTGTGAATTGTAGTAATTGAATCCAGTGATTTTACTTCACTTGATGTTCAAGGGTTCCCAGGAGATCTAGTCAAGTGTTTTTAGACTGTAGTTTGTAATACATAGACACATAACATTTTTATCTAAGGGTGCACAGCTGGCATTAAAACAAGTTTACTTGTGTTTAAATTATTAAACCAATCTTGCAATTTTTTCATTAGAAAAAATGTCACTTTCATGTATTTGTGTAGTGGTAGCAATAATAACTCATGCAGTATTTAGGTCTTTTTCCAAACAATCAGTGATTTTTAAAAAGTAGAATTTTGAAATAAAATGTTACCCATTTATGTTTAGAATTTTTTGTAAATGTGAAAACTTTTCCCTATTACTGAATCCTCTCAGTACTTAGCATAAGTGTTGCCTACGTAGTACTTAAAAATTGTTTAATAACTGACTGCAGAGAATTTGTTGAAAAAAATTCAAGGCACTTACAAGATTATATATGGACAAGAGTTACATATGCATCAATGAAATTAAACATCTTAATGAAAGATCATTTATGTGATGATATAGTGTCTTTGAAATTGGTCTGTAGAAATCTTATAAAAGCTGTAGTTAATTTCAAAATGTACTTTGAAACATCCAATGAATCGGCATTCATTAATTTTTTTATTGGGTTAAGGAAAAATATTTCAAAGTGGACACATTGTTTAATTTTGTTTGGCATTTTACTAGATTGCAGTGCAAGGCCGATAAATTAAACCTAGGCAGTTAGGTTGCTAATTACACACAACTTCTCTTGAGTATCAGATATTCAAATCCATTTTATGAATATGGTAGAGAGAATAACAACTGTAAAACAAAGCAGTGTGCATGTAAGTGACTGTTAGCGTGCATTTCAGAAAGGATAAATGCTCACCATATGGTACAATTACTGTGTCCAAGTTTTCAAATTAGCTTCTCTCATCCTCCTTATTACTGTCTTTAAAAAGAGAGGAAAAAAACCCAACATGATTTATCTACTCTGCAGCAGAACTCTTGACGCAAAACAGCAGCCCAGTTCTGTCCAGTTTTTTTTTTCCTTTAGCATAATAGAGGCTGTCGGACTTTTTTATACTAATTACTGTGTGAGCCTCAGATGAACCCCCTTCAATTCACAGGGCTTTGTTAAGGGAGGAGCTGTCAATGTGTCTGCCCGTTTGCAGCTGTGCTGTGGCTTTAGCTTGCTTAACATTATGCTGCTTTTTAGACTTGACAGAAGGGATTTTTTTTTTTTTATTAAGGCAAAGCAGCCTTGTAGTGAAATGGTTTAAGCAGCTGCATTGTAGGGAAGCACAAAGAAGTTATTATTGTGTCTGTTGGGGGGGAGGATGGAGGGGAGATATTCGGCTGCTGTTGATGCCGATTGTTGACTTGCCATCTGCCAGATAGGGAGAAGAAAAAAATGACAGCTCCAGCAGGGTGTTCAAGAGGTTGTTTGGAGAGACGCATAAACATGTGCAGATGTCGAACTGAATAATGGCTAGAACTTGAGACGGTTTATGATGCTGCTGATGTTTGTGCATATACAGAATGAATGTATGTGTGGATTTGGTTAACCAAGGGTACATACTAATTATCATTGTTTTCCTGCGTGCCCCCTCCCCTTATTTGGTTAATTAGTTTAGAGTTTAATACTTCCTCTTCCCGCCCTTATTCACATCTAGTTTGAGAAAGCAACTTCTTCTAATGAGAATACAAACTTTCTTATTTCTTTATGTAGATGGTAGCAAACCAGTTTGGTTAATGTTAGAGATGAGCTGATAACTGATAACAGGTGCTTTTGATTAAGTAGTCAGTCACTTGATTTGCCCTTAATGTGTACCTTAACAGTTTAACACTATTCAGTATTTAACTATATTTGAAACTGCTTTTTAATACTAATTACTAATTACCACTAGGGATGAGTTAGAAAACACCAAATTTATTTTATTAATTCCACAGTTCTTTGATCCTAGATGTCCCTACTTCTGAAGTAAAGTTGTATAGTAACCTGGCTCTTTTGGTTAATACTCTTTCTTGGTTGTCTTTGACTATAACTGGCAGACCTGCCTTTTCATCAAGCATCAATGATCTCTGTTTCCTTCTGGTCCATTTTTATTGTTAGCGAATTTAATATATTTGAAATGCTATGGTTATATTTAGGTACATTAGTAAGTACCTTTATTTAAGTGCCTTTTATTCCTCTGACTTTGAAAAATTGCAAAGGAACAGTGATATTAAGTAGAGTTTTCAAAGATGCTTTCTACAATATCTCAAATTTTTATAAAATTGCAATATGAATGAAATAACTAGAAAATGAAGAGTTCTGACTTGTTTTATCTCTTTTCTGTTTTCACTTATATAATAAAGAAATTTTAGATTGTGGAATTATAGATTGCTCATTTTGACTTTTGGCAAACTCATTTTTTCCTAAAATGTGTAATTCGTTGTATAATTGTAAACCAAAAATGCATAAAGCGTGATTGAAAGGCCAACATATTTGACAGAGCTTTGTGTTAAGAGTAATGTCTTTCTGAAAGGATGGTTTTCTGCCCTTCAAAAAGTTACTAGGACAGTTCTAGTATCTAGAAAAACTTTTTCACTGTCACTTCTCTTCCAGTGACTAGTCCGTCCAGTCCGTATTTGCCTAAAAGGCACAGTCACTCATCAGCTCCACTGGACCACTCCTTTGTCTTGCGTATTTTTTTTTCTTAGAAGGCCATGAATAGTTCCATATTTTATCTGTAAGTTACGTGCATATATTCATGGCTTCATGCTCACTACTGGCATTCCTGCTAAATTTGTAGCAAGCAACACACTGTTTTCCAGGTGGAGATGTTCTTAAAGTAAGGGAGTAGTTCGTTGCTGATAAGGATGTTCATGACCAGCTGACAGCAAATTTGTCTGTGCTTTAGCAATCAAATTTTCTTTTTTCTTCAGAGCCATTGCCAAATCTCAGTAGTTTAGGCGATTGTGCCTAAGATGATGATTGAAACACTAAAGGCAGAGTGTCTTTTAAGGTATCCAGGTCAGACTTAAATATCATATAACTTACATCAGTGACCTTAAGAAAGTCACTTGAATGAATTTCTTCTTTTAAAAGAAGGAAAACTGCTGTTGAAGGATTTTGACAGAAATAATACATGAACTGAGATGTCTAGAAAATTTGGAGAAAATAATAGTAACTGTTAGTAATATTTTTGTTCAGTGTTAGAGGTCTGTAATATTGCTGTTGGAGTATTACATAAAGCATGACTATTGCAAAATGAGCATACACAGTTCTGCGGTCTGTTTATGGGTGCGATCACAGATACAGAGTTTTGTTTTGTTTTAGTTTGTTAATTTAGTGACAAAATTATTTCATAAATCAACATCACATAAAAAAGTGATGTTTTAAAGACAGTGTAGAAAAAAACCCCTGAATACAAATGTTTTGGAGGTGTGGCATGAAAGGTTTTTCACTTAGTTTTTGTCTTTTTTTCTGTAAAATCATTTTTCTGCTTAGATTCACTGTGATCTTGTTTTTTAACTCTTTGATTTTAATAACAATATAATTTGGGGCTACAATTTTATGTACTGTGGCCAATAATTCGGGTGTTTGAGGTATAATTACTTTTAATGTAAGATTTTAGAACACATTCTAATTACCAAATACAGCGATTCCGTGACTAAACACTAAAAGTCACATTTCCCCTCCTCGTTGAGTTTTAAAGCATTATTTGATTGCCGGGACTCTTTATTGTGCAGATGAAGAAACTGATCATGCTCTGTGGAAAGGAAAATGCTGAGATTAGCTGAACTGTTTTCTTGGAGGAGTGAAGGAGTGGCTTCGGGTGACCTGAGGGTCAGGAAATGCCGAGAGTGTGATGAGTTCCCACAGAAATGTAGGTGGTGGTTCTTTAAGGTTATTCCTTAGGCGGTCACTCTACTAAATACTACTCTGGAAATTCGGATGATGAATTAAGGGATGTCACTCCTTGGAGAGCTGTCTCATTCGGTACCTAAGGATAGCACATAGGTCAGGGCAAAGGGTCTGAGAAGTTCTATTTCATTTTCAGAGAATAGCTATACTAGAAAAAAGACTCCACTTTGAATGCAGTCTGTTTCAAGTCTATTTTAATGGCAGATGAGATGGATACCAGTATTCATACACTGATAAAATCAATCAGGTTTCTAAAAATTAATGGGAGATTTACAAAAAAGAACTCACGTAACAAAAAAATGGGATATTGGGCAGCCTATAAACTGTTGTATCATTCCGATGAGAATGTAACTAAAGAAACTGAGGCGTTCTCACCATGAATGAAACTTGTACTCGGTGTATTTTTAGGATAACATAAAATGACTTGAGTAACTTCTAGCTTTAATGATATAGAGATGTACTTGAACTGTGCCTCAGAAAAATCCTGCATGAATAGTAATTTTTAAAAAATATTGGCCACTATGTTGAAAACAGAAGAATTTTTCACTGTCTGACATATTCTTTAACGCATCTTGCGAAATGTTTTGGCTTAAAATTTTTAATGTGTTTTAGTTTCAAGAAAATCTGATTAAAGATGTTGGTAAACTCAGTAGCACTTTTTAGAACAGAAGATGATTAAGATACAAAGGCAGGAAAGGCATAAACCGTGAAGTTTGTTAGTTTTTTGGCTAAGCCAGTCACTTATTTGTTTGAGACTGAACACAGCAGCAAAGTTCATAATTTTATACTTTTAAGTTTAGCCTGCAGAGCACCAGCTGTTGTTTCCTGGCATCTTTCTGAAGAGATATTTAAACTTACTGTGTGTATATATAATTATTATAGAAAAGAATTTTATAAAATGACCTTCTTTCCTTTCTCTGAATTGGCAGTATGTTCTGTTGACTTTAAAAAAGCTTATTGTACTTTTTGCTGTACTAAGAAAATATCTGGAATTTAATTCTTTTCTTTGTCTTAAAATATTCATGATATTATGTACTGTATGACTAATAATACTATTTAGTTCTAGCTGTACAGATTTTAAAGCCTAATTTACTTAAAGTTATGCTAGATCATCTCATAGACCTGAGTAGAGAATATGTTTTAAGTTTTATGTAGAAGCCGGGATGTTTCTTAAAAGTAAATTTAAATCTAAATAAAGACACATTTGTAAATGGCAGCCATATATCAAGTGATCTGCTGTGTAGTTTTTATCTCCTTCAGTGAGTCACTATTTTAAGTTAGTTTGTTGTTTTCTTAACAGAGTTAGTGATGTAAAGATTGGACTTAGATAATCACCAATTAACTTACACATAAAATTCACATAAAGATTAGCACTTTTTAATGTCCTTAAATTAGAGGTCTGTCACATCATTGGATAATATGGAGTTAGTTATTTGTTGTCTTGAAAAAACATCTTAGGTGAATTATAGGAAATATTTTTCTACTTTTTGTCAAGTAGCTATTTTCTGAGGAAAAGTAATAAAGTACCCAACATGTATTGATTCAGATACTAGAAATTAAATTTATGGTCCTTATGCTATGAAAAGATTTTTTTACAGTCTCGAAGTCAGTTACAAAACTAAGCTAGTGCTTCTGCTGTCAGTTTGTCATTTGTATTATCTTTTATTAATAAACAAGCAGTTAATAACAAATGAACCTATTGGCTGTTGGCTGCTAGAAGAAATCTTGCAGCTAAATGTTAAATCTCTTCGAACCGTTTTATATTTACTCAATGAATATTCTAATATTTCACAAATTATAAAAAAACCTATTTTACAGAAAATTAGAGTAGCAGCTTAGTATTTACACAGTGCAAAGTCATTTAACTTTGCATTTCATTGTGTTTTGGATGACTCCTATAAAGTGAAGCCTCAAGGCATTTCATTTCCCTTGTTGATTTTAAGAAAATTTCTGTTTAAAATTACTAGAAACATTTGAAAAGCATTATTATATTTGTAGAGATATAAATAATGAAAATACATATATTTGTGTATAATAGGCCAGTTATTTCTACTTTATTTTTATTTTTTAGAATTTTTATTAAAATGGTAGGTAAAGATTGCTGGAATTTCTATGTGTTAGGTAATACTGCCCTCAGAGGGCCAAGGTGAGTAAATTCATTCGTAACATTGAAAAGCAGCTTTTCTAGCATTTATCTGATCTGTAAGCTTATTTAGGAGGAAGAGAATGAGTTTATTTGAATAATTAGTGTTTGGCTTATGATTGCATTTCTTTGATTTTTTTCCCTGTTCTTTGAAAAATATTATCTGTACATTTCAAATTGATGACGGCATTTAAGCACATTTATTTCTTTGGTAAGAAATGGTAACAACATGACTGGCCATAAATTGCCATATTAGAAGAGTTTAAGAAGAGGGTTAATTATCTGCGAAAGTTAAGATGATTTTATTTGGATTTGTTTGGCTTTTTGTGTTTTTGATAGTAGTTATACTAGTATTCAAAATTATTTTAAACCATACTTTTGAATATATAGAAGCACTTATTGAAATAAGGATACATGCCCTTCAGCTTCATAAATGAACATAATCATATCTTTAAATAAATCACATCTCTAAATCACAAACTTTAAATAAATTAAGAATAATTTATTTCACTGGATCTGATTAGTAATATATAAATACACTGAAGGTTGAAATATACTATTATTCCTAAGTATTTATAAAAGCCTCAAATTTATCGTGCCTTCGAGTTCAGAGTATTTGAGATTAAATGATGGTTAATTGTATGTACAAAGTGAACAGTAGAAAAGTAAATCTGTCCTTTGCCTTTTTTCTTTTGTATAAAGTAGCTCTCTTATGCAATAATTTCAAAGAAACATTAAAATGTTAATAATAATTCACTCAATTGCCTTTGCTTTTTTCCCTCTGGAGTATTTGATAGCAAATTAAGAAAGATTTTTTTGTGGCACTGTTGTCAGTTTTTATATGGATGTTTCAGTTGGTAAGCATAAATGATATGCAATTCATTATTCATGACAATGAGAGGGAAATAAGACTTAAGCAAAGTGAGTAACAAAAATTGACAATTCCCTCAAAAAACCAGTAGATGCTTTGTTCAACTAATGTAGATAATCTGTACAAATGAAATAGCCATTCTACTTTGTTTTAAAAACTTGATTTGCTTTTATGTAGTCTAATGTATTACATATATTAAGCAATCCCTAAATCTCTTCCGATTGGTTTCCTTAGCCATGCTGTAAAACATTTTATTCTGGGAACAAACGTTTGTGTAATAGTGCGAGCCAGATGTTGTTCTTTGTGATTTATAAATATTCATTTATCTCTCCCTTACTATTGTCCTCATTTTCTAGAAGAGGACACTGAGGCACCAGGAGCCTGAGTAACATTTGAGCCGAGGCTGCCGCCCACTGCAGGACACCATTTTACTTTGAAAGCATGAACAAGTGATGACAGTAGGATTTTCCCCTCCGATGAGTCTCCACTGTAGCTCCAGCTCCGCGCCTCGCTAGCTGTTCTGTGTCTGGCAGTCTGGAGTGGCTGCCCGTGAATGGAGGACCCTGCAGCACCCATCTCTGTGCTAGTGGAAAGAGGTCTCCTAGGGCAAAGCTGGAGCGCACGGCTGAGCTGGGGCCCCCCACATTCCCTTTTCTTCCTCCGCCTCACCACTTTGTCCTCTCACCACTTCACTCTTGGTATAGTCTCAGTTAGTGTATCCTGAGGGGAGAACAAAGATGGAGAAAGGAGGTAGGAAGGAGGTGTAATTACCCTCGGAATAGCTTTGAGGCAGTGACATCTTAGCATTCCATCTGACTATAAAGTTATAGGAGAAACTCATTGGGAGAGTCTTAAGATAAAACCCTGTGGTGTTTTATTTTTATTCTATAAGGCGGTGGTGATGAACCTATGGCACACGCACCACAGTGGGCTTCGGTATCATCGAAAGGTTTGCTGTCACTGTCACAGGCAGTGACTTCCACAATCCCTCCAGCTGGTGTAGACCTCCCCTCCTGATGAACAAGCCCCGCAGTCTTGTCTTCCAGTCCTGGTCACAGCAGTACTACAGCTTGAATCTAGCACATGTGTTCGGGTAGAAAGAAGAATTGAACCATATTGTGTTACAGTGATATTTCTGTTTTAAAAATCTTTTCTGACATGAGTGTAGTCCTTATTTTGAACAATGGTAGGTTTATTTATCCAATGAATGGTTATTACCAACCTGTTTGTGATAGGTACTGAAATAACATGCTTAGTAGGTTTGTGTTTGGGCATATTGCTTCCATATTTAATTTTCATGAAGGCCCTTTATAATGTAGCATATTACATTGATTTGAATATTAAGAGTATGGTGTGATAAAAACAAAAGAAAATTTATGGTAAGGAAATCACCACATTTCTAGCAGAATCATCTTTCTAAATGGCCAACTTCTTTGCAGTAGCTTAAAATTCTATGCCTATACTTCGTTCAATTCAGGGTAGAATTGGAGACGTTTTGCTATAATGCAGGAAGCAGATTAAAAAGAAAGCTCTGCTTTCACAATCTACCAAGGGCGTAAATGTAAGCAAAATAATAATTTAGCCCACATTTAACCCAGCAGGAAGCTGAGTACAGATTGAGTAATTCTCCACAACATATCTTCTGCTATGTAAACTAATCTCGTGGTTTATTCATTAAATTACCAAGATGTTGTTTTCTGTTGGCTAGTTTGTGTGGGTGCTTCTCCCCTTTCACCCCCTCCTCCTTCCCCTCTTCCTTTCTCACTGTCCTCCCCCCAGTAAGATTTAATAGCATGGTTCTATAAGGATATTCTTACATGCAAAAATAATTTTAAAATAATCACTTTTGGTTTAAAGCATGTTTCCTAAAAACAAAAGGATCCAGGACTTTATTAACCACTTTACACACTGTCATTAAACAAATCCAGAATTCTGAAATGTAGTTGGAAATTACCTCACCAGGCAGTTTCTGGAAGACAAAAGACAGTGGTAACACAAAGTACTGACAGACCGACATGTCAGGATCTAAAGAAGCTAGCTTTTGATACCTTGTGATATTCAATGCATAGGTATTTTTCTCATCACTGCTTCACCTTCAAAGCAAAACATGGGTCCCAGCCCTCTTTCAGAAATAGATATGAAAACAGTACTTAATGTAAAAATGACAAGTTCCATGCATTATGCGGTGGAAGCAAAATTTCTTGACTACAATATACTTTTCTGAACAATCGTGAGGGAACATATGTGGTAAAGCAGAGGAATGTGGATACATCTGGAAAGCTTTTATGGTATCTTGGAAGCACAACACAAAATCAGGAGTGTTGTAAACAACTTCCATGTGGCCAGTTGCCATGGTGACATTGACCAGATCGAGGCAGACAAACCTCCCAAAGACGAGTGGGTGTAGTGCTTCATCTCGCAATCAGGACAGCAGCGAACCAAGCTCTGCCATGAGATACTGAGGGACCATGTGCTCATATCCTCCCAGTCCCTTCTGTTGCAGTAAAACTTCGAACCAGCAAACATTGAGCACCTCTTTCTCCAGGTTTAAAGGTTGCCGTTCTGAAATGCCAAGGAAGAAGAGAGTTCACCATCGCTCACTGTGATACTCTGGGAAACCAGAGTGGATTAAATAAAATGCTAGAGATTTTTACTTTTATTTCTTGAAGTGTAGCTTTCCTGTGTTGCCCAGGCTGGCCCTCAACTTCTAGGGCTAAGTACTCCTTCTGCCCAAACCTTCTGAGTGCTGGGACTATAGGCATGCACCACAACCCCGAGATTCCAGTTGAATTAAAATCTCTCACCTCCTTTCCCCTGCTTCACAATATCTATTATACATTTTGGTCCTTATTTACATTTTTGATTTCACACACCAGAGGAATGATTCAGTATTTACACATGTGTGCTATTTCACTTATGAGTATGGTCTCTTGGGGCATTCGTTTAGCTATAAATGTCTCAAGTTTATCTTTCTTTATGGCTGAGTAGTACTCCATTTTATTAAAATCCCTCTTCATCCATGACTGGATAAAGAAGATTTGGGATGTCTCCGAGATTTAGCTATTACAAATTGTGCTGATAAAAACACGGATGCACATGTATTGCTGTGGTGTGGTGCTTTTAATTCTTTTAGGAAGATAGCAGAGAAATGGCAGGATCACCGAAGACCTCTAATCCTATTTTTTTTTTTTTTTGAGGACTGTCCACACTGATCTCCACAGTGGTTGCACCAAGCTAGATCCCCACCCACAGTGGAGAAGGGTTCCTTTCTCCCCACAAGTTTGCCAGCATTTGTTACTGATTCATTTCATGATAGCAGCTATTCTTAATGGAGTGAGGTGGAATCTCAGTATTATTTTCATCTGCATCTCGCAAATGACCAGTGAGGTTGAACATCTTTTCATATGTTTATTTGCTGCTTCTACTCCTTCATCTGAGAAATGTCTATTCATGTCAGATGCCCATTTTTGGATTGGGTCTTTAAATTTGGGGCATCTGATTTTTTTAAGTTCTTTATGTATTCTAGATAGTAGACCTTTGAGGAATAGCTGGTAAAAATTATCTCCCATGTTGTAGGTTGTCTTTTCACTCTGTTGGTTTTTCTTACTGTGCAGATGCTTTCTAAGAAGATGAGATCCCAGTTGTTGATTCTTTGTGTTAGTTCCTGTGCTACCAGGGTTTTGTTCTGAAGTCTTCTTCCTGTGCCAGTTCTTCAGGAATTCTGCCTAACTATCTTCCAGTGAATTTAGTGTTTCTGTTTTTCTATTTCGGTTCTTGATCCACTGCGATTTCAGTTTAGTGCATGATATAAAGTATAGGTCTAGTTTTAACTTTTGAAATCTTGTTTGTCTAGCACCACTTATTAAAGATGCTGTCTTTCCTCAGAAATGGACATCTGAAATCCTTTTCCGTTTCTTTAGATAAGATACATGATTTAGATACCTGGCACTAGCTAAAGAGACCTCCTTGGTAGAATAAATTTATTGTCACTTTATTTATAAATACTGCCAAATAATACAATATTGATCATAGCAGCCATTCCATTTAATAACAAAATTTAGCACTTTATATTTGCCAGATATTGTAAGAGCTTTTATATTATGCTCTTACAAGACCCTTTAGGTAGATATAATTATGATTCCCATCTTTCACACGAGGAAGGTGAGCTGCAGAGAAGGTAAATTGATGTGAGCCAAACCCAAACTGTGTGGCTCTAAAATTCTTGACTTAATCACTACATTGTTCTGTAGGACTTAAGGAATCTTAATGATGGAACAGAATTAGGAAAGAAACTGACACCTAATTTGAGGAGTTTGTTCACCTCGTTATTGATGATAACAATTTATTATGATTTTCATTATACAACATAGCATTTGTTTGATGTAAGGTTTCTTTTGTTGTGAAAAATGTGCCCACATGTCTTTATCAGTGACAATGTGGCTAACTCTTTTGCATAAATACTAATGGCTCTTTCCTCTATTAGTTATAAAAGTTGTAAAGAGGCTTTTAAAAAATTTCAATATATATGTATATATTAGGTATAGATGTCACCTGTTCATTTTCTTCTCAGAGAACTACCAATCATATATTTTTGACCTGCTCCATTTCTGACCTGGGCAGGGTCACCCTTCCTTAGGCAACCTGGTGTTCCCCCGCTCCCGGGAGGTCACCATATTGATGCCGAACTTGGTGCGGACACCCGATCGGCACAGCACCCTGCAGCCCAGAGCTCCTGGACTCAAGCGATCCTCGCACCTCAGCCTCCCAAGTAGCAGGGACTACAGGTGCGCACCACCGCGCCCGGCACCAACCATATATTTTAAGACTAAAATTATAATTAAACATGAAAATAAAATAGTAAAACTCCAAATTTCTCAGGATAGTTAAGCATATAATTTTTTCAACTTTATGGGAAGACGACGATGCCTACTGCTGATACACATGTGAGAATGCTTCTACCCTCATCCTTGTGGGGTGACTAGCTTCTGAGGCCAGTGTTACAAGTATGAATAATCATCTATAAATTTAAAAGATGGATTCACGTATCTATTAGAAAAATCAGAATTTTGGTTTCCTCTAGAACTGTTTATAATTAGGGTCTTTACTTTTATGTTTTATAATACACAGCATATTTTAAAAGTGTTTTAATTGAATTCTACATGATCAAAGTTCTATGGGCTGTGAAAGATGGTGGTGCAGTTAGGTAGGTTTCTTTTGTCTGTATTTGTTTTCTTAAGATCTAAGTTAATCCACCTATTTCTGTTTCTAGTATAGTCACATTTACCATAGATTGTATAGGATAAGCCTCCAGTAGATTAATATTTCTGTGGTCTTCTCATTGGTACATCTTTCTATCTCTGTCTCTGTCTCTGTCTCTGTCTCTGTCTCTCAGTCATTAATGTCCAGTTTTCAGACTACAAGTTGCCCTTAAATTTGAATCGCACACTCATCTTTGTGGAAACACAAGGCTATATTATGTCTGAGGGTCTTTCCATTTGTTTTTCTGAACAAATACATTCTCTAGTCACTCAAGAGGAGTAATGATACAAACAGTCCACTGTGGCATGCACACCACCGCTGTAGAGGAAAGACCATTGTACATTTTAATCAGCTCATTTTTAGTCCATAGACCCAGACCTCCAGCTCTTCATTCACCATTTTCTGACATCTTCAGCTTTTAAAAAATCAGAATAAGAGTCCCAGTGAAGTGTTAATGAATGAAAGTCTGCAGATACAAGCTAAGCTGAAGATAATTAAGTGAACAGTAAGAAATGAGCCCCGTTAACTTTGTTGAGGAGCCCTAAGTTGAATGCGTATCATTTCCAATAAAGATGATCTATTTGTATAGCCTGTCAAAATATTTCAATAGAGGAAATAATCTAAACTCCAATCATATCCCATTTCAGTGACACAGGACAAAGCCTTAGAACCAAAACAACAAATTTATTTTTACTTTATTTTTTTAGCCAACATTTCTTTCAAAACCATTTAGATTTATTCATTTTTCAAAATAGATTACACAAAATAAGTTGTTAAGCAAATTATGGCAAAAGTTCAAAATCTGAAGTCATAACTAAGTAAAATTGTGAATTTTGGAAAATATTCTGGGAGAGTATGTGAGATTGGAGGGTTTTGGTTTTTGATTTTTAGGGTATGTGTGTGTATGTTTCATTTAGAAGGTAAGTATGAATGTATACCTCTCATGCCACGAGTTTGCGTTGTTCAGTAAAGAATCTTGGTATCATATCATATCATATATTATGCTGTATTAGTTTTGTAGGGCTGCTGTAACAAATTACAGCAGAGTAAATGGCTTAAAATAACAGAAAAGTTTCTTTCTCCCACGGGTCTGGATGCTGAAAGTCAGAAAGGAGGTTACTGTCCAGCCACACTCTCTTTAGGGCTGGAGGGGAGGCTCCACCCCTCTTCTAGCTCGAGGGTCTGCTGAGCCCAGAGTTCCTGGGCTTGTCGTGTATCATTCTAGTCTTCCTCAGTGGTCACGTTGCCTATTTATTTTCTCATGTGTCTAATATATCCTTAGTGGGACATTTGTTGGATTCAAGGTTCAGCCACATAATGCAAGAAACTCACTCTTCTCAGAATCCTTGAGTTACCAAACAAGTGAAACTTACTCTTTTCTACCTTGTCAGATTGTATTCGGAAGTTCCAGGGATTAGGATGGAACTGAAAACTTTCTGTCACCAGATGACATAGCTCAGCAGTAGTGCAAGATATTATTTGTGTGTGTGATGCTGCTGTTTTAAACAAATGTGCTGTTAGTAGCATGTACAATATGCACAGTATGTCATGCTTGATAATAAACAGTTATGTTAATGCTTTATGTATTCACAGTACTTTGATCATTATTGAAGAGTCACTTCCTTGGACTTAATTTAAAATGTTTGCTCTGAAGCAGTATGCTATGTTGGGCTCATAGGAGCTTCGTATTGTCTTCTTATCTTGTGCCCGTGGTATCCTTAATGGCATCATTTCCTCTTGAGCTTGATCTATTCTCTTGTTGTTTTGTTCATCTCCACTGTAGACTACACATGCAAATGTAGCCTAGGTGTGTAGGCTGTGGTGTCTAGGTTTGTATCCATATACTTATGTGTTTGTATAGTAATAAAGTCACCTAAGAATGGAAAGCTTGGTACTTTGTAAGTGCTGCTTTTCTGATAATTCTTTGCATTACTATAAGTTATCTCCTGAATTAGTTGGAACCTGTTACATATAAATATAAAAATACAATTTTTTTTAATGCATGGAGCATAAACTGAGGTGGAAATGCTATGTTTAAAAATAAGATTGTGATTTAGCTCAGTGGTTCTGGCGCCTGCCTCACAAGCACGAGGTCTTGAGTTTGATCCCTGGTAACCACATACAATGCTAGGCATGGTGACTCAGGCCCAGCAATCAATACCACATACCACAGTGCCAGTTGTAGTGGCTCAGGCCTTTAATCCCAGCACTCGGGAGGCAGAGACAGGAGGATTGCTGAGTTTGAGGTTTGAATGGGCTACATAGTGAGCTGAAGGCCAGCCTGAACTACAGAGGGAGACCCTTTCTCAAAAAAAAAAAAAAATAAGATTATGGCTGACTGGTAACTGTTGGGAAGGTATCTTTGTTACAGGTGCTAAGTTTCATGAATGCCAGGGCATTTTGTCCATATATTTTAGCACAGTGTGAGAATATGTACCTTACGTTAGCTATCTGCCTATACCTGTGAGTGGGTGGCAAAGGTATGCAGTTTGCTTTTCTTGACGAGCTGGGCTTGATCATCTGTAGGCAGCAGGAATAATTCTACTTTCTTGCTGTATGCTCAGCATACAGAGGTTATCTTTAAAAGCTATACCTTTTATTATATATTTATTGTTGTTGTTGTTGTTGTGTTTTGTTTTTTTGAGACAGGATCTGGCTTTGTAGTTCAGGCTGGCCCTGAGTTTGCTATGTAGCCCAGGCATGCCTCAAACTCAGCAATCCTCCTGCCTCTGCCTTCCAAGTGCTAGGATGACAGGTGTGAGCCACCATGCCCAGCGCTGTGGTATGTAGTACTGATTGCTGGTTGTGTTATTGTTGGATGTGGTTACTGGGGATCGAACCAGGGACTTGCACTTGCTAGGCAGGCGCTGGAACCAATGAGCTAAATCTCCAGCCCAAACTATAACTTTTTATATTCTTTCCAGCTAGGAAACTTTTCCTTCATAATCTACTAAGTGTCAGTAAAGCTTGAGAGGTTTCTGGGTTTGATTTTTGTTTTTGTTTCCATACCTGTTGAGTTTGTGTGCTCTGAAAGATACATCCTTTTAGGGGTAAAACAACTTCATCTTACCACTTTTGGAACTAAAGAAATGTGTATTTAACTGGCCAACAGTCCATGCTATTGCACAAACTTGAGAATTTTAATAGAGGTTCTTTTTTCAGGAAATAATTAGTTCCCTTCTGCTAATGTTTAGGGAACCTCTGAGATCTCGTGGAATGCTGGAATAGTAGAAAGTTAGAAATCATGTCCTTTTTCTTAGAGGAAGGAGAGGATTCTACTTTGTGTGTCTGGCACCTAGAACAAATTAATACATGAATATACTCAGCATCATTTTAGTAGGTCGTATTGGAGATGAAAAATGATAGAATAGGGAGTAGACTCAGAAATCTTTATTGAAGCTTTAAAATCTACTTTTAGCTTATTAAAGCAAAAAGATTACGTGAAGCAACTTAAAATTGATAATAAAATTCCACAAGAAACATGCTTATTTCTTTCAGTAAGAAGGGAAGCTTTGACTTTTCTTTTTCTCTGTGAATGAATTTCTCACTGAGTATAATCTAGTATGTTTAAAAAATACATAATACATTTATTTGCACAGAAGTTTTTGGCAACTAGAAGTCCTGCTTATGGACCACGTAGGATAGTTTACCTGGCGTTGGTTTTTTGTTTGTTCCAGTGCTGGGGATTAAACCTTCCCTCTGAACTGCAGCCCTCGCAGGTGTAACTTTTTAACTTGAAGCAGGGTCTCCCCGAGTTACCTGGTGGGCTTGCGCTTGTGCTCTCCCTGCCGTCGCTTCTCAGAGTGCTGGGATTAGGGGTGTGCATGAGTGTGTCCAGTTGCAGGGTAAGAAATGGTATTATCCTCTGTTTTCTTCTGTTTTATTTTTTCAAATGAACTTATTTCATTTTACCCTTGATATAACTATTAAACTATTACTTGTTATTTTACCTGACAGACTATACCAATATAAATTTGTTACTTCTTTACTACAGCTTTTAAAACCTGTCATTAATTAAAATATTTCTACCTCGTGATTTTAAATTTTGTATATGAAAGTGGCAAAAATAAAAATAGGTCAGTTGATTTTCATACAACAGAGTGCACAGAGTTCATCTATAAGGTTTTGAATTCCACACTACAGCAACGTTTTAGAAACTACCCCTTGTTGAATTCTGGTATAGTATCAAAGAATTATATCTGTAACTATTTGAATAGCCATCCTCCCCTTTTCCAGCTACATGGTCGGTTTTAGTTTTTTTTTTTTCTCCCTATATCTCAACCAAAATGACATGCTAATAACTGAATGTGATTAGCAGGGAAAAGAATCCAGCTATTTGTAGTAAGGCAAACATTAAGGAGATGTTTTAAAAATGCAAATCAGTGTCGATCTTCTCACTTTGTTTTTTGTCTTTAAAGTTATATTTTATATAAAGGTTGTGTTACACGTAATAATTTTTTTTTTACTTGTAAGGAATGTTTTTTTATCATTTTTACTTTCTAATACAATAAGTATCAGACATATTCTACATAAAAACTCATTGAGGGCCGGAGAGTTAGCTTAGTGGTTCCAGCACCTGCCTAGCAAGCACAAGGTCCTGAGTTCCATCCCTGGTAACCACATACAACAATAACGGGCGTGGTGACTCACGCCCACCAGCAATCAGTACCACACACCCCAGTGCCAGGCATGGTGGCTCACACCTGTTATCCCAGCAGTAGGGAGACAGACACAGGAGGATTGCTGAGTTCGAGGCTTGCCTGGGCTACATAGTGAACTCAGGGCCAGCTGGAACTACAAAGCAAGACCCTGTCTCATCTCAAAAAACAAACAAACAAAAAAACTCACTGAGTTCTGAGAAATATTTAAGCTCTAAAGAAGTTCTAGTTAGTGTGAGTCTGAAGACTGCTGATTTAAAAGGTGATTCTACAACTGAAATGCATTTGGTGTGAGATTACATCTGATGGTAGGAGACTTGCACTTTACATTAAACAGTAAGGCACCATAGGGTACTTTAAGCAGAAGCATGATGAAGTTGAGGTGGTCTACACATGGATAATAATAACGTGGAGGTGAAAGATAACATTAGAATGGAAATGTGGGGGATAGCAGGAGGTAAGAAGTAGGGTATTAAAAAATGGTCCAGTTTGGTTCAGGCTGACTGACAGACTTGTGAGGTCCATACTGACCTCACTACAGATAGCAGAAGGAGTGGGAGAAGTCCAAGGCCTGATCTGAACCTGGGTCAAGAGGGGGCTCTGTGATTTAGCATTTGAGGTTTAGTAGCAATATAGAAAGATCCAGTTGAGAACTAGAAAGTGAAACCAGATAGCCACTCAGCTCTGATGGTATTGTGAAGCACTTCTTTTACTTAGAAGGACAAGAGAAGTTTGATCCTAAATGCAAACTTATCTATAAATCTACTGAGGTATACATTTATTGACCTTTATGAAATATGATCAACAGATATGGTGAATGTTTAAATAAAAATAAAGCTTGTTACAGTAAAAGACATATTACCATTAACCACCCTCAGACTGCTCCCTCTTCCTTAGCCACGTTACCATGTTATTCCTGCCACTTTCTGAAGTAGTTCTGTAAGTCCTCTTTTCAGTGTCTTTTTGTGCCTCCTTTATTGGTTTGAATCAGTCCAGATAATCTATGGCAATTTCTGTCAAATAAAAACATTACCTTGTCCCTTCACCCACCTGTTTCACTGAACTTGCCCCTGTGTTACTTATGCCTGTTCTCTGAGGTCAAAATGACTGTGAAAGGTGAACCTTTGAAATCATTTCAGAACTTGAAGGCAGCCACAACAACGCAACTGTTCTTCCGTTTTTGTGTGTGTACGTTGTATATGATTTTAAACCTTACTAGCTCATGTTCTTTTATGACTTATTTCATGTTTTTTTTGACATAGCATTATATGAAGATTCTAGTCACAATTTAATAATGAAAACTTTTAAAAAAATTATACAATTTATGGTACATGGAAGAGAAACTCATATTCTTCAAGAAGTGTTTTTCATCACATTTTATAGAAAATGTGTAGACAATTTATGAAGTCTTTTTTAAATGGCCAGAAATAAGCTCTGACATATTTGATAAAATGAAAAACTAAACAAAATGTGTACTCAGATGAATGATTTTCTGACGGAATAATGATGCAATTGAATTGTTAAAGTGTGAAATCATTACAAACCAAACATGTTTGGGTTTTTATTGAATCTTAATTGTAGGCTTACATATTTTGTTTTGTTAGCTAAGTTAAAAGAAAATTGCCTAAATTTTTAGAGGTCAGGATTGCAGGACATACATTGTGCCATATATTGCTGCTCATTTTTTCAGCTTTAATGTGCTTGCTTTCTTCATGTAGGAGAATATATAAAAAATTGGAGGCCAAGATACTTCCTTTTGAAGACAGATGGCTCATTCATAGGATATAAGGAGAAACCTCAAGACGTGGATTTACCTTATCCCCTCAACAACTTTTCAGTGGCAAGTAAGTTAATTACAGTTATTGATTCATTTGGTATTTCTTTATGTGTTTGCATTATTTTATCCACCAAATAGCTTATGGTATATGAGAAGTCTGTATATCTATATAGATATATATCCCTCTGTGTGTGTGTGTGTGTATGTGTGTGTGTACACACATACAATAGAGAGAGTGAGATCTGTATGGAAATATATGTATGTATGTAATCACATTTAATAGAAATGTCAGAGTACTATAGTATAGAATTATTTATAATATATGCCCTTTGCAGTGTGTTATACTTTAATATTTTTCATATGTAGAATTCAAATGTCATAAATACAATTTCCAAAATACATACTTCAGTTTTTCTTCACAAATGTGAACAGAAATCTTTGAACTTGGTCACAAGATATTACACTGCTTAGTACATTTATAATCAAAGGTTTTTGTCACACTTTGGTTATTTGACTGATTATATCATGAAAAACAGTATTCCTAGAAATTTTCATCTTTTTTCCTTACAAATGTCAACACCATGTTTATCATTTATATAGAAATGTTGTATTTGTTTGAATACAGCACAAAATAAACTGAAGCATGACGGTGATAATGACAATAGTTCTTATTGTCACCACCAGACTCTTCAGACTGTCCAAGCTTACTTATGCATCATTGAAAGGATTTTTTTTTTTGAGACAGGGTCTCATTTTGTAGTTCAGGCTGGCTCTGAGCTCACTATTGTAGCCCAGGCAAGCCTCGAACTCAGCAATCCTCCTGTCTCTGCCTCCCGAGTGCTGGGATTACAGGCATGAGCCACCACGCCCGGCATTGAAAGGATTTTGGATGTTAACAGAAAATCAAGCCTTTTGAAGGGATATTACCATGAGAGAGCTAGTCTGTATCATTGAGATAAATTTTTTAACTGGATAACTTAAGTTTTATCTTGGCTTTATGTCGCTAGCCACATTTGGAAAACGTGAAGGAAATTTGAAGCTAAAATACAATTACATAACCAAAAAGAATCCAAGAGGACAGTAGTCCTTGAATATATATTTATAATTCATTCACCATAATAAAAACCTCAATTCTTTTAACCCTTTTCTTGCTCCCTATTTAAGAAGAAGATAAACCAACGTATTTGTGGAGCCAGTTGAGTGATTGAGATACCAGCTTATTATGGTTTCTTATATATAAGGATTTCCTTTTTTAAAGAGGAGGCCTGTACTCTATTGAGAACTAATGATAGAAAATACCTTTTCCCCCACCACAGTGTTCATTAGATATTAATGGCTCTATTTGAGGAGGAAATTATTTAAAACCTTTCTGCCACTGAAATATCTTGTATTTCATATTGACTTAAAAACACATTTATTCTGAAGATCACTGGTGAACTTTGCCTTAAATTGGTCTAAATTCTTTTAAACCATTAGCATCATACATTATCATGTCCCATCTAAAGCCAGTGTCCTTTTACTAGCATTCTATTGGTTTGTCTAAAATAATTTGTAAAAGTACAGAATTCTTACATCTGCTGATCAAAATACAGCATTTTTTTTTTTTTTTGAGACAGGGTCTCGCTTTGTAGTTCAGGCTGGCCCTGAGCTCACTATGTAGCCCAGGCAAGCCTCGAACTCAGCAATCCTCCTATCTCTGCCTCCCGAGTGCTGGGATGACAGGTGTGAGCCACCACGCCCGGCAAAATACAGCATTTTTTGACCTTAGGAAATTACACACCCTACCAAGTTTTAAAGGCATACTGTGAGTCACAGGCTGCCAACATCTGCTCCAGCACCTCCACTGGTGGAGGCTGCAGTAAGGGCGGCACTCAGGGGAGGAGCCTGGTTAGTGACTGACAGTCAGCTTATCCGTGAAGTGAAGATGAGTTGACATCTGTAAATCTTATAATCAGTCTGGTTTTCTTGTCTCAGACTAATAAGTTATAGACTAGCTCCTTAGTTTTCAGGAGTATTATTAACTTGGACCTTATAATAAATAGATTATGTTTAAATCTTGTCTTAATGTAATCTTAAATTCTATAAGTAATGACTACCTAAGGAAATAATGAGAGGGCTGTAATCAAAGAAATAATTCCTGTTTAAGTTTTGGCACAAGCTATGAGTGTGGCCGTGGACCAGTCGTTCTCTGAAACCCTGTGATCTGGACTTCTTCTGTGAGCACTCCAGAAACACTTGGCTTCACTGAACGTCACTGAGTGTGCCATTCTGTAAGGTGAACTTTGAGCAGGGCCTTGGAAGACGGATTAGAAGTTAAACCAGAATACAGGGCAAGGATTGTGCAGGCAGAGAGGGACAAAAAAATGTTTCTGTGAAAGAAGCCTGTCTTTGTCTCTTTTTCATACACTGTTTAAAAAGATTATTTTACTAGATATTTCTAAGGTATACTTGGAAATATTAATGTGCTCAATTTGAGTCCTTCATTTTTTGATAATTAAAAGTATACTTCACATTTAGCAAAAGCCCGGAAATAGAATTTTTACTGACATGGAAAAAAATAGAGCATGAGAACTGCAAAGGATTTTAGAGTTGATCTTCCCAGTTATCGTTAAGTTTTGAATTTCTTAGCCATGATTAAAATTTTCCAGAAAGATAATCTCTTCTAGGTTGTTTGCACCTCTTACCCGCTGTAGTCTGGCTCCCCACCTTACCTACTTGATTTAGGCCACTTTTAATGAATTCTTCAGTGGCCCCTAATTTCCAGTGAAGGGGGAAAGAAGTATTTTCCTTGCCAGGCTCCTGGCTGATGTCTTTGTTACGAAGGACAGATTAACAGGAGGAAAAACTACAAGTGTAAGTTTTACATGGCAGAGAACCTTTGGAGATGACGCATAGAAGCATGAATGTGTGTTTTTATGTTTAGATGTGATGAAGAGGCAGACAGTCATGGGGGCACGATGGAGCAAGGGGGTACAAGCTAATGGTAACAGGTTGAGGGGGGTTAGCAAGCTCTCTTCATCCAGATTCTTCTTTGCATCCCTGTACCTTCGGAGATGAGTGTTTCTTTCCTCCAGGCAGAGAGAGGGCCTCTCTTAAATGAGGGTCCTAAGACCTGCTTCAAGGAAAGGTCAGAAAGTCCTTTCTAGATTTTATGACCTACTTCGAAGGGGGATGGGCGGGAGGAAGCTGAGGGTGGCTCTCCATCCTCCTCCTTCCACTGTCTTCTGTAATGCCAAAACACCACACTTCGGGAATGTACTTGTGGACCCTGTCCTTAAGTCAAACTGACACTTTCCAGCTATTTTTTTTCCACATTTTTATCTAGACTACACTTTGCTCTGCTGCTCACCATCTCCTTCTTGAGATTTCTGTCCCAGTGTGTCCCGGATTTCTCTTTCTTCTGACATTTCTTCCTTTGCAGAGTACACAACGTTGGGATTTAATAAGATTCTGGCCGGAGTCTTTGTGTCTCTTCTGTGACTAGTTACTTTGGCTCCCAAGGGTTCAGTTGCAACCTGTGTGCAGCTGCAACACTCATCAGCTCGGGCTGCTCTGCTGAGCGCTGGTCATGTACACTCGGCTGTGGATCATCTCCACTCTAATTTTTTTGGGACTTGACATGTTCTAAACCTAAGATATTTTTGTATATTTCTTCCCCTCTAATTTAGTACCTCAGTTCTTCAGCTGCTGAGCAAAAAACCTGGATCCATTCTGTGCCTTTTCTTTTTCATTCATGCCTTTAGCCCACTTGTAGTTCCTGTCTAGCCCTGCTGATCTATTTACTTTTTTGTTATTTCTTGAACCTATTATGTCTTTTCTTGTAATTGCCCTGGAACGAACCTTTATCATCTCTGCTACAGATTCTGAGGTTCTTCGCCCCCAGTTTGTGGGACTCGCACTCTTTCTTCACGTGCTTGTCCGGAGGATCTTCCCAGCATTGTATCCCAGCTCTGCTACCCGGGGAAGCCCCGCCTCCCGGGGAGTGTCCAGCTCCCTTAATACATTCTGTGAGGCTCCTCAGCTGGCCACTCCTTTCCACTCCTGCTTAGGTTCTTGCTTAAGTACAGCTTTGGCTGCTTTTCTACCCACCTTTGTTTATGGTGTTTTCTTTGGTTGTAATAGGCTTCGGTCCTCTATTTGCCTGCATTTCTTTTAATGTAAAGTTTAATTTAGATTTAAATTCTCTTTGCCATTCTTCCTAAATTGATTCTCTCTTTTCTCAACCCTGTTATCTTTTGTTACACTCACATTGTTTTGTGGCTGTGTTGTTCATATATGTGCTTCATGCACTAATCTGAGTTATTTTATGGGAAAGAGTTTAATCTTATTTATGTTTCTTCATGCCGAGATTTTAGGGCATAGTGATTGTTCTTGAGGAATTACCTGAAAACATACAGTGCAGATTTCCCCTGTTTTGGATATTTTGGAAATTCAGTGTTAGTTTGTTGCAAAAAGTTTCAGTGTCTGTTTCAAAAGGTAATTATAGTTAACCATTAAAATTAAAACTTAATATCACCCTACTACCATGTAAACATTACTCCACTTTTCTACCTCCTGTAGCGTGACATTGTGTTAGTCGGCTTTCCATTACTGTAGCAGATGCCTAAGTAGAGGTTTCAATTCATAAAGAAAAATGTTTATATTGGGTCAGACTTTTGGAGTTCTTGTTATGACCAGTTGACCCTGTTACTGTGGGGGCTGTGGTGAGGAAGTACATACTGGTGGGATGCATGGGAAAGCAAAAGGACCAGGGCGTCTCATTTCCTTCCCTGGATCTGTGCCCAGTGGACTGAAGATGCCCACTGACCTCTCCATCTCCCATGAGCCCTGAGCTGAGAACCAAGTGTCTACACCTGGGTCTATTGGTAACATTCAAGATCTAAACTTTAAGAGATATTTTCCATATCTTGAGCGATAAGAACAGATTGGGGGTCAAGTTCTAACACTTGGTAGTTTTCTTTGGACATGTAGAATAGAAACCCCATAAGCGCTACAGAATACACAGTAATAAACTGGTGCACACCTGTAATTCAGGACTTGGGCAGTTGAGGCAGGACGGTTGCCACAAGTTCAGTGCCAGCTTGGGTTACAAAGTGAGTTCAAGGCTAGCCTGAACTACACAGTGAAACCTACATAGGGGGCAGAAGAGAGAGTAATATTTGATGTTCATAATTCTTTGGGTTTTAAAATATGAACTATATTGGAAAGTGCTTCTAAATATAGTGTCATAGCGATGTCAGTTTGAAAGGTTTCTATCAAAGTACATCTCTAAATAGAATTAGGGCTTCATGGGTATCAGATGATTGTAGATTAAGGTCATCTGTGTACAGAAAACACATTTTGACTGAAATACAATGTAAGATACCCACATTGTCCCCTGGCTCTGTTTAAAGGTACTCTGAGGAAGATGGCTTCTACCCAGGTGATGACTATCATCTCTGCCATTTTAACAGTTGCCAGCTTCGCTCTAAGAGTCTTAGTTTGCTCACCTCAAAGTAGAAATAATTCTTCTGTGGAGGACTTGAATGTTTTAGGGTTCATCCTATTTCTGAAAATCCCTTCTTACTCTGTGTGGCAGAGAGGACTGTCAGCCGCATCCCAAGAATCACTTCCTAGAATTTCACCTGAACTCTGTGCTACAAGTGTCATTCTCCCTGAAAATACCTGCCCCTTTCTTCTCTGAAGTCTCTTTTCTCTTTCTTGTAGAAAGAATGGATTAGTGTGAATTTCTTTGGCCGATTTATTTTATTTTATTTTATTTTTAAAGACAGGATCTTGCTTTATAGTTCAGGCTAGACCTAAACTCACTATGTAGCCCAGGCAAGCTTCAAACTCACAGGCATCCTCCTGCCTCTGCCTCCCGAGTGCTGGAATGACAGGCGTGAGCCACCACGCCCAGCACTGTGGTATGTGGTACTGATTGCTGGTGGGCATGAGTCACCACACCCAGTACTGTTGTATGTAGTTACTGGGATCAAACCAGGGACCTTGAGATTGCTAGGCAGGTGAGGGAACCACTGAGCTAAATCTCCGGCCCAGTACAATGTTTATTTTTCCTTTGTTTGAAAGAAAGTAAGGAAATTATGGGACTTAACCCAACCTCAAATCATCTTTACCTCTGAGTAAATGTTAGATTTTGACATGTTTATGTGGAGAAATAAATTTATTCCTATTAATCCCTCTACTGAAGAAACATGGAAATAGAGGAGGCACATGATTTCATTCTCAGTCTCACTGAACATGTAGTGTAGCTGAGAATAACCCTGTACATCTACAAAATTTCATAAGTTGTGTCAACTTGTGAAAGGTCAGAAAGTTCATTTTTTGAAATTGAATTCTTTATTGGTACATTTTATATACAGCTCACAATCATACTCAACATTGGGAAATTTATACCAGTATATGACAAGTTAATTTTCATTTTTACCCATATCCCCACCCGTCCACAACCCCCACCCCCCTATGTACATGTTCTTTCGTTTTCTTTCCAAATCATATTTGATCATTATACCCATACTGGTAGTAAAAGAATTATACAGTACAATTTTTATGTGGAGGAGTTTGCATCAGTTCTGGCTGACATTCATGTAAAACACATAACTGACATAGGAAATAGGAATGTATTCTCAAAGTAAATTTTGTAGAAATAAATGCTGTAGAAATTGGAAGAAGTCATATGATAAGATAAACTAGAATTACTATTAAGTATGAATTTATACATGAGGTGAGGTTAAGGAGGGCCCCTAAAGATAGCTTTTTGGAAGAGGTAGTGTGTTACAGTGAGGTTAACGTAAGCAAACGTGAGGTCGGGAATTATGAAGGTGCTGTTTTGTGGACATTAGGAGCAGTGCTACATGTATAGTTTATATTGGAGAAAGAAGAAGTGATGGTTAAATAGATTGCAGTCAGATTGTGGAAGGTCTTGAATATCAATTTTATGTTTTTATCAAATTCTTTGGAAACCATCAAAAGTTTTTGAGCAGTGGATGTCCAAATCAGTATTTCATCTGAGGAAGATGGGGTGTCTACTTTGTTTGGTATCCATTGCAGAGGCAAGACACGTGGTTCCCAACACCAGTCCCATGTCAGTCAGTGAGTTCTTGCCTCGTCTTCCTTTCCGTGCTCACTGCTGCCTCTCCGGCATAGCCCCCTGCCCGTTTATTCTATCTGTAATACTTAGAAGTAACGTGTAGGTATCATAAGTTACTTTGCAGATATCATATCCTCACTCAGAAAAAAAAAAAAAACTCAAATTTTTCTTCACTTTTCACAAGGAGCAGCTGAATTATTTTTGTTATATAGCCAGAAATGCTAAATTGTAACTATATGTACCCTACTATCTTTTCAGTATTCCTTTTATTACTTTAAATACTCCATGTGTCTTTTCTGTTTTTACATAAATGGAATATTTTGCTAGGTTTCATTGTATACAGAATTTCTAACTTTTTATTCTAAGTAATTTCTTAGACTATGTATTTAATCATTTGAAGGTTTGGCTTGTTCTTATCTCTAATTGTGATTAGGCTGTACTTAAATGGAAAGGTAAGTCCAGTAATAGGTATATCTCACTATAAGGAAAACATAACTTACTGAATAATTCATCATAACATATTATAATTCATCATAAAATAATATATTTCTGGTATATAATAATATACCAGAAATTTATTTTTCACCTTTATTGAGTGTATTGGTGCATTTTATACATACATTATGATCACATTCATCATTGACAATGTGTACCTGTATATGATGTATCTTTTTTTTTTTTTTAGACAGGGTCTCACTTTTGTAGTTCAGGCTGGCCCTGAGCTCACTGTGTAGCCCAGGCAAGCCTCAAACTCAGCAATCCTCCTGTCTCTGCCTCCCGAGTGCTGGGATTACAGGCGTGAGCCACCATGCATGGCACTATGGTACTGATTGCTGGTGAGTGTGAGTCACCATGCCCAGCATTGTGTGTGTTTATCTGGGATCGAACTCAGGACCTTGCACTTGTGAGGCAGGCACTGGAACCACTGAGCTAGAAAAAATCTCTGGCCCTATATGATGTATCTTGATTCTCATTTTTTGCCCATCTGCCTGCCCTTCCTTTAAGTGCCCCCCATATACATAAGCTTTGTTTACTTTTTGTTTTTGCCATCAAATTTTTTTTTCTTTCCCTTCTTGGCTTTCTCCTGGGTACCCCTTGCCCCATTTCCCCTCTCCCTTTGCACATTCTCTTCGTCTTCCACAATACCTATCATACATCCTGGGCCTCATTTACACCTTCAGGTACATGCTGGAAATGTTGTCAAATTGGCTCCCAGCCTTCATTACATAAGTGGTTTCATATTGATATGTTTTGCAAAACTTAACCCAAAAACCAAATTTAGAATTTGGAGTGGGAAAAATTTTTTGTGAAAACTACTTTAAGATAAGGTTGTTTTTTAAAAAATTGCAAGGTAACAATGCCATACAGTCATTTGTTTCCTTTCTCTCTTCACATTGGTCCAATTTGACAAGAAAAAAATAAAGCATGATCTCAATTTATTGGAAATTACTTTGGCAGTGCTGAGTTCAAATCCAGCTTTTAGGAGTGAGAGCAACCTCTACTTTTGAGAGACTTCATTTGTGACTTAAAAATACATGTTTATATATGCTTCATTTGTGTTTTCCCATTAATAATTTCACCATTTGAATACTATTTGTAGGCAAGTTGCTCAGGTTTTTATTGAGTCTGTATCTTCTGTAAAAACTTATGTGATCTCTCACCCTTCTTTCCTGATGTCTGCTGGAGCCAGTCTTTTTAGATTGAGTTCGTTTGTCAGAGTATTAAGGAATATAAAAGAAACAAACTTCTAGAAGACAATTACTGTGTGTACTCATTTAAATTTTTTGTATAGAATCATACAAGTCATTGGAAAAAGTCATTGGATTTAGGAGTCAGAAGAGCTTGAGTATGAATCTACTTGTGCTTCTTTTTAGGCTGGACCTTGGACAAATTATGTAACTTCTGATCTTTAGCTTTTTTTCATCTCTGAGCAACAGGTGAAGATTAAATGAGAATATATATGTGAAATAATGCTGTAAGTTTTAAAGTGTTCACAAACGAAAGTTTTAATATAAGATAGAAGATGCTCAGTAATATTTGCTGAAGTGAGTTATATTGCTGTCACTCATCCTCTCTGGTTAAATTACATTAAAGCGGGAAGGAAATGGCTTAGTTTTCTTCGGAGACGGTTAGGTTCTAAGCAGACCTCTTCACAAGCATCCCTCAGGACGCAGGCGAGGGACGGGGGGAGGGGAGTGTCCCTTGTTTGTTTCATGCCAAGGACTCGTGTCTTAGGGAACTGGTTCTCCTGACCATGCAGAGTCATAAAGACCCACAAAACCGGCCAGGGCAGCATCTCTGTAACTATTATTCTCTCTTTTCAGCCAGAAGTTGTATTTTTAAAAATAAAGACAAAATCTTCTCAACTATTTCTATTTTAAGAGGCTCTCTCAGAGCCAAGGTGGCGGCATGTGCCTATAATCTTAGCATTCTGAAGGGTGGGGGCAGAGGAGTAACAAGTTCAGGCCAGACCTGAGTATCTTAGAGACACAGCAAAGTCAGAAGTGTGTGGAATATAACACAGTGCAGTGGTCATCTCTTGGTCACCCTCCGCTGGGGAATGATTGAAATTAATTTAGTTCGCAGCTACCGCCGCAAAGGGAGAGGATCTCATGGGGATTGTTTAGGGGAAGCAGGCAAAGGACATAGTAGATCCCTGCGTGACGAGTCTTCCTCCTCCTCCTTCCTACTCGCCTTCCCCTTCTTCCCTTCCTGTCTCCTTGGCCTTCTCCTGCCAGTCCACAGTCAGCTATCACTCACCCACCGCTGCTGGAGTAAAGGAGCACACCATGCATAATTACTGTCACCGAACAACTGTTTAGTACCATTGCCTCTGACACTTTCCTTGACTGTGTTTTAGTCTTCCCAAAGAACAACCTTACACTTTTCCTACCACATGTGTGCTCATGTGTAGAAGATACCGTCACACACTGGGAAGCACCCGTTATGAAAGAGAATGCTTACACCTAAGTAGGAAGCCTAAGTTCTGATGAATATTTAGAAAGTTTTTATTGAGGGCTATTATGCTCTCAATATTGTACCAGGTACTGAGGGAAAAGAGAGAAGGAAACAAGGAAGGAAACCAAACTTTCGTGACCATTATTATGTACCAAGCCCTTTCACATGTGTTCATCTCATTTATCTTCACAACAGCGCTGTGGGGTGTCACGTGCCCAATTTTGAGAGACTCCAAGAGGCTTTAGGTCGCTTCTTGGCAACATTTAATCCCAGGGTTGATAGAATGCTAACTTCTAATGTTGTATCCATTTTATTATTCCAGAGACAAATGGCATAACGCTTGGTTCTGAAAAATTAATAATATATTTGCACAAACTTGCCATGAACACTTAGAATTGAGAGTTTGAAATGCGTTATGGTTAAGTTCTGAGGAGGTTTTACAATTAAAATGTATCATTAGAGTTTAGGAAAGAGAGAGATCATGAAGAATGGGATCATCAAGAGCAGCTTCCTTGGAAATGGACAGTATTCAGAGAAACAGTAAGATTTCAAATGATAGAGTCCGGAAACAAGAATAGCAGTCATTTGAAATACTATTTCTGAGAAACTTTGGCCAAATGTATTCTTTCCTGTTGAATGAAATAGGTATGAAAACCTTACGAATGAAAGCTCCAAGTGGCACAGTGTTTCTCTCTGCCTTTTAAGAATAAAAAAAGTTCCCAAGAAGGAAGAAGAATATGGCAGTTGAAATAGTTAACGGAATCCTTAATCATAGTGGACATTTTGTTTTTCCAGGTCAGAGTTAGGCACTGGGCACCCTTCTGGCTTCCTGGGTGTTTTATGTGCAGTTTCTGTATAAACCCTCCTTTTGTATCTTCTTTTCTAGGATACAAATAATTTCATCGACACAAGTAAGTGCCTCGTACAAAAATCTTACTTTAAAGGCAGTTTTTAAGTTATAAGTTTAAACTGTAGCTTTTAGCCTGAAAAAGGGGCACGTTAATTCTCCATCTTCTGTAGAGTTGGGTGATGTAGATGGCAGCCTGGGTGTGATAGGAGATGTGGAGGATTTCGGCAGAAGGTAGAAGGGTACTGAGTGCCACCACCCAGTTCCAGCCCGCCTGTTTTCACGCCTTTGGACAGTGACCTGAGTTTATAGATAACTTTTGGTTAAGTTCAATTTCCTATCTAGCTTGTTGAATATTTATTTTAGTGCATCATTTTCAACATAAGGTTTTTAGTTTCTAGGAAGTAGAGAACAGTGTGCAGTTTTTTCTTTTGTACTTAGAAATTGTATGCCCGTTATGTTTGGTGTTTGGTTCCATTCCTGTTACAGATTAGGAGGTATACACGGACGAGGGTCGATGTTTCTAGTGCCTTCTATGCACTAGGTGCTTTCTCTTTGTAATCACACATATCATAAGAACAACATGACATAAACACCTCACATTACTACTTAGAAACTAGGTAATGAACATATCTAGAAAGATGAAAAACTTACTCAGAGTTTCAAAGCAAAGACATACCAAAATAGTGATTTGAACTCCCATTTAATATCTAGCTTGAATTTGTCTAATCATATTTGAGATCTGAGACAATTAATTCTTCAAGTAATATGTAGTTAGCACCCACAGAAACCTGAAGGTAAACCAAGTATTATGCACAGGGGATTAATAGTGGATTCACTGTGGCAGCCTGGTGGCTGGAGTATTTCATAGAAATTGATAATATATTTTAACCGTCCTGAGATTCACAATTTGTCTATAATTGAGTGAAGAAGTTAGATTGAGAAACTTCTAAAGTTTGAAATTCTAAAATTTAATGATTGACTTACCAGTAATAGATGACTTTAATCGTTTTAACTTTTGAGAAATAATAGTTTTAAATTACAACTTGTTGTGCTATATATAGTACACATATATGTGTACTATACATAACATTTTTGGAGTTAAATAATCTGTTACCCTTGTATAAACTCTGCTCATGAAATTTCCCAATGGTGACACTTGTTTTAAGTGATGGAGCTACAGTCTAAACCTGTAGCATTTAGGCCTCAAGGCCGTGCTCTTTCCATCTGTTCAGCTTGTGAATGCGTCCCTGAGCACTTTAGAGTCTGGGGGGTCAAGTTTTTCTGCTAAGCACAGGTAAGAAAGTGTGGGCTTTCTGTGCCTCTAGACCTGTTTGTCAGTGTCACGGAGCAAGGTTTGTCATTTCTCCTACCAAGTGAAGAGATATTTCAGAGCTTTTGGCCACTTGGCACTTGAGAAGACGGAAGCTTACTGTCAAGGAATCACTAGTGTATGAAGACTTCAGATTTGCTATTCTAATGATGTCAAGGAAGTCACAGGGCAAGCCAGGAACCACCTGAACATTGGTGATAAATCATCTTATTTTAATCAATATAGACTTGAGAGACATGTGTTTTGTTGCCTCCTGAGAGTTCTGAATGCTAAATCACTGCCTTCTTGCTCAGCTCCATCTCTTTGTTAATCTTGGAGCCTTAATTATACACTGGGTAAAATTTTAATGAGGCCTAAGGCCAAGAGCAGAGGAAAGTATCCCTAGATCTTGGAATTTAGAAAAGATATAGAGAAATTTTGTTAGGTTGGAAATAATACATAAGCAGATGCTAATGAAAAAATGAAATGCAGGGGAAGAGAAAAGAGACGAGGGTGCTTGTTTGGAGGTTTTATAGAGGAGAGTACATTGGCCCTTTATTACAATAATGTTTCTGCACTATAATAAGGTCTTTCATTGCAAGTTCAGCCTTTTTCATTCATTTGTTTTGTGCTCTGCTTCCTCTGTTACTAATTGTTAGCACAATAGTCTTCCAACTATGAAGTCTCAGTGTCCTTTTGGACCAATTTGTCATTGTTTTTCTCCCTCATCCCCCAACCCGTGCACTCAGCATCTATTACTATGGTTGCATTTTTAGACATTTTTTATGTTTTAAAATGGCAATGCTTTTGAAACATGCCAGAATAGTTCATGATAATTGAATCATCCAACCAGCAGCAGTGCTGCTTCCAAAAGCACACTGGTAAAGTTTCTATTTCTATATGGTTGTCTTGTAAGGTAATTTAAAATAGATATTTAATTCTCTTTTCATAATATAACTTCATATGCATTGTTTTCTTTGAACTTCACAGTGGCCCTATGGAAATACAATATTTTGTTAAATTTTTTATTAAAATGTAGTATGTACTCTCTTTGCAGTTTGAGAAAGATACTAATAGCTTTTTATTTTGGCTTAGAATTTTACTATGATTAAGGTATAAGTAAAGTTGACTTAAGAGTGACAAATCTGCATAACTTAGTTATCAGACCCCGGACAATTCTGGCTATATGTTTATTGATGAAAACAAGGGTTTTTTTTGTTGTTGTTGTTTTTGAGACAGGGTCTTGCTTTGTAGTTCAGGCTGGCCCTGAGCTCACTATGTAGCCCAGGCAAGGCTCGAACTCAGCAATCCTCCTGTGTCTGCCTCCCAAGTGCTGGGATTACAGGCGTGAGCCATCCCGCATTGTGGTATGTGGTATTGATTGCCGGAGGGCATGAGTCACCATGCCCAGCATTGTTGTATGTGGTTACCGGGGATCGAACTCAGGACCTTGCACTTGCGAGGCAGGTGCCGGTACCACTGAACTAACCCTCTGGCCCCGAAAACAAGGTTTTTAACATTTTGGCAAATAAGCCTTTTAAATATTCTTTCAGCTTTGTTTAAATAATCTGATATTTTCTAAATGTAATTTCTGTAACAAAATCCTGAAAATGGTATTCCTTGACATGTTATGTGTCACTTAGAATTTTCCCAATCTTATAATCATTGTTGTTTTTAAATACCTTCTCAATGTAGGTGATAGTTACTTTTAGTACATTGGCTTCATCATTTTTCTTTGGGAGAGCACATTTTAATAACCTATATGTGACCTGTTTCTACCCTTTGCTTGAAACTTGCAAATGAAATATATAAAACTTATTATAAAGAAATAAACTTTACTCTCTTTCTTGTAAGTAAATAATATTTCTAAGACAGATTTCAACAGAAGAGCAGAAAGTTTAGAGCTAAAAAACCTGGGTGTGAGACTCAAGTTTTATCTCTTTAATAGCTTGACAATTTTGAACAAAAAAGTTAAAACTCAAGCAGCTTCCTTCCTGTTAAATTTGTGAGCCAGAAATAATGAAAATACTTAAGAATTTTGAGAAGACTGAGAAATATTATATGTGAAATCTTAATGTTGTGGTATTGCAACTGATATTATACTAAAATTATTAAAACAAAATTTAAAGCTATAATAGAAAGCAGAATTTCCTTACTAAACGAAATTGGCAAAGCTCTAAAATTAGGTATCTTTCCCTGTTCTTATAGAGATGAATAAATAAGCTAGTTATTTTAAGGAGTCTCTTTAGGTAGCTTGCTACTACTGTGTATCAGTTAAATCAGATTTTAAAATAGCATGTTTTATTCTTTTCTCTCCCCTGTCCTCCATCTTGTCACCCCTGCTCCTCCCGACCCTTCTCCCTCCCCTTTCCTCCCCTTCCTTTAGTAAAGACCCAGCAACGATATCCTTGTGGCCTTAAACCTTTTAAACTTTATTTGACTTAGAATTTCTTGAATAAAAAGAAAACATATCTGTACCTTGTTAAAGTTGCTAGCAATTGGAGAGTGTTTTCTAGAGAGATCAGATCTTACTTAATAATGACAGTTTGGCTATTGTTATATATAATTTTAATGGAATTGTTTGGTTATTTCTAATCCTCTGAAATTCCTTGTTTATTTAGGCAGTGGTACGCTTTACTCTGTAGTTTGGGCCTACTATTTACTTTGTATTTTTTTTCCAGAGGGAGGAAAAATTCTTTATAAATCTAATCTTGTGTCTAGGGAAAGAAGGATATCTTTTAAATGTAAAAAGCTATTGTTCTCAAATCAAGAATGCAATTAAAGTTTAAATATTTTTTTCAAATTATGTTATTGGGACTTATTAAAAAATATAAACATACATACACTTGATTATGAATAATTTTGAAAGCCAGGTTAAGGAGTTTGAACTCTTGCAGAAAGTAGAATATGTCTTGAGGAGAGGAATGATATATGGAAAAAGAATCTGAGTAAGATTAATCTGGCCAGTAGGATGTAGGACAACCTGGAGAGGCAGAAGGCTGGAGAGAGGACCCTCTGGGAGGCCATTTCCATGATGCAGGTTTTGGCTGTAAGTTCCCGGCGTGGCTGTCGGCAGTGGAGAGAAGGGATGGTGGCGAGAAACATCACAGGAGGACTGCCAGCGTGAGCCTTGCTGGCAGCCCGGTGGGGTCCGGGGAGGCGGAATCAGACGTGATTCCTGGCTGAGTCGGAAAATGGTACTGGTGTGGTACTTTCAGCTTGGGAGATTAAAGCACGTGTGGGTATGTGAGCTAGATATGTCGGGAGTAAGGTTATAGTGTGGCAGGGTCTCTGTAGAGAGACTTCAGTTTGTTCACTTTTATATGCCAATAGTTAGGCTTTGCTTGGCATCCGCACAAATGTTTGTCTCATCGGTTTCGGAAGTCACTGAGGAGGGTGACACGCTAAGGCCTCAGCCTCAGGGAGAGCTCGATGTGGAAGAAGCGGCATTAAAAACGAGAATTAACTTGTGTCATGTACTGGTACCACTGCCCCAATGCTGAGTGTGATTGTGAGCTATATATAAAACGTACCAATAAAGAATTCAGTTTTAAAAAAGATATTTCATATGGGGAAAAATAAGAATCAAGATATATCCTGTACAGTTACAAATTCTCAGTGAGGAATGTTATCAAAATGTATTCCTAAAACGTACCAATAAACTCAGTTTACTTTAAAAAATAGACTAATGAAGGGTTGGTCAGAGGTGGTAGTAAAACGAGGCGAGTGAGTGTCACGGAAGTCAAGGAGGGTGATGTGATCCGAGACAGAGGATCCCCGAGCACAACGCGTAACAAAGAAGTGAAAATGAGAACAAGAAAATACCTGAGGAGAAAGAGAACGGCGCGTGGAAACCATAGTTCACTTGCTGGTGGGGGACAGGTGACGGAGCCACCCTTGCAGATGCCTCAGGGTGGTGACGGGTGAGGAGCCCGGCAGACCCAGGCCGGGTGTTGCAGGGCACTTGGGGTCTGCGTCTTGGCTGGATGTGGAGTCGTCTTGCGGTGGTGTCCATGAGGTCTACGGAGTGAAGAAAGTCCCATAGGTACTGAAGGAAATGCGGCATTTAAAGTGTAAATTAGGGTTGTATAAAGCAAACGGATTCTTCTGACATGTTTAAATTGAAGTGCCCAGTGATACCTTCTGAAACTTAACATGTATTCAGTAAACTTCATTGACTAGATCTTTTTTTAGACAGATTATACATTTTATTTCAAAATAATCTCTACACTCAGGGCCGGAGATTTAGCTCAGTGGTTCCAGCGCCTGCCTCGCAAGCGCAAGGCCCTGAGTTTGATCCTGGTAACCACATACAATGGTGGGTGTGGAGACTCACGCCCACCAGCCATCAATACCACATACCACAGCCAGGCGTGGTGGTTCACGCCTCTCATCCCAGCACTCGGGAGGCAGAGGCAGGAGGATTGCTGAGTTCCAGGCTTGCCTGGGCTACATAGTGAGCTGAGGGCCAGCCTGAACTACAAAGCGAGACTCTGTCTCAAAAAAAAAAAAAAATCTCTACATTCAATATATTAAACCTTTTCTAGTTTATTTTGGTATAAACTTTGAGAAAAGAATTGAATATTTAGGGTAGAAGTTTCTGGCTTTTTTGAATAATGAAGAATTTTAAACAAACAGATAAGTAAATAGCTCATTGAACTCTCCTATAATTATTTCCTAGTTTTAATAGTTAACATTTTATTATATTTACATTACTATGTTTAAATATTTAAATTATAATATCATAGGTTATGGATAACCCATGGTTCTTCAGTATGAATGGCTCTGAAATGAGCTTTTTCTGCATACTTAATAGAATGATAGTCATACCACATGAAACTTAGAAATTTTCAATACTATCTGATAGGCACTCATTTTTCAGATTTCCCCATTATTGTCTACAGAAGCATCTTTACACTTTGTTTAAGCTGTAGCACCTGAAGAACAACATTTCTCTTTTGACTTTTCCCTCAGTGGGTATTTTATGTCTTCTCCAGCTTAGCAGAGCTCTGTGTTCCATCCAAAGAGCATATGGTTTTGATTCAGAGAGCCCTGGGGTAAACCCCAACACAGTTTCTCACAAACTATGTGTTTTAGTCCAGGTATTTAGCTTTTTGGGATCTTGTGAATTAGCTCACTTATAAAATGAAGGGTTATGGATGATACTCTTTAGGTTTGTCTTTGGCTTCAATAAGTAACATCTAGGAGACACTCAGTGAACACAGTGCCTGATGCTTAGTAATCACCAAACGTATCTCCTGCCAGGATGCTCTCTTAACACACTGCCTGCCTCTCCGAAGCCCTGTGCTCAGGGGGTTAAATTTGTTTCTTTATGGTTAAGGTACCTTGGTGATGATCACTTTGCCATGATGGTAACTACATTGTGTCCTTAGACAGTGAAAGCATTAAACAAAAGGAACACTTTTTACCCCCTTTCTAGGCTGTTCGGCAGCAGTATGATTAACAGTTTAAAGTGAACTTGATTTGTGGTCATTGTAATTGAGTTGACATTACTTATATTATGTGATTAGTTATAAATGGAGCCTATTACGATATATTTTACATTGAGCACTGGTAGAGTTTGTTTTAAAAAGAGTAAAATTTGTATTTAAATGGTTAAATAGGCCAAAATAAAATCTTAAACTTTTTAATAAGATCTGAACCAGATCTCTAGAAATTTCTTCGGGATATATGTATTTTTGATCTGGCATCCCACAGCCCTGCTAATTGACTTTCAAGTTTGCAGAGTAATTGCAGCTTTGAACAGACTTTGTCATCTGTGGTTGAGAATGATACAAAGTAAGCAGAATGTTTTAAGCTCAGCTTTTTAGTTCAAGTTGCTGAGGATAGTTTACTAAGTACCAGTGTAACAAATGCTAAAAAGGTATCATGATAGAGTAAAAACTGCCTACCTGGCATTTTGTATAAGAGCAGTTCTATTGTTGATATATGTTAAGTGATTCCAGAAATCACAAGCATTTGGTATAATGCCTTCATTGTTGGGAATCAAACCTGGGCCTGCACACTAGGTAAATGCTGTACCCCTGAGCCATGATCCCTCTCCCATATTCATAATGTTGTAGAATCCCTATCCAAAGCTCCTCACTATTGTTTGTAAGATTTAAATTGGCCTAGTTTGACTCAGGAATCTTTAATAACTAAAAGGAAATGATGCATTTAGGAAAGTGTTGAGCAGTCTGTGTATTAACCCCAAGCTCTTTTAACGAGTGGGTTTGGTGGTGCTCCCACCCCTGTGATGTCAGCGGGGTGGGGGGTGAGTCAGGAGAGTCATGGGTTTGACTGTAGCCTGGGCACTTTAGAGACTTAGCAAGACTGCCTCAAAATTAAAATAAAATCAAAAGGACTGGGGATATAGTTCAGTATGATGGCACTGATCTCCCATACAAAAAAGGAATATTTTATGGGTTTATTTCTGTTTTACTACTTATTTATACATAATTTCACCTAAAATTTTGGCCAAGCTGAAAACTTTACAAGGACTTTGTTATGGCCTGTGTGCAGATGTCCCCATAATCCCTCCCATGGTGACAGGTGGGGCTTTTTCAGAAGTGGCCAAATCTAGACTGTGTGATTGATACACAGTCCACTGCAGGATTAAGGGTAGGTGATTGCCACATCAGACCACTGATTGGTTTGGCTGCCCTAATCCTGGTAGGAACATAAGGGACAGAAAGAGGGTTGTCTTGCTCCTTCCTTGCTTGGTTTGCTACTTTTTGCCCACCATGAACTGTTTCTGCTTTTTGATGCCTATCTGCCATGCTTTCTTTATAGCATTCAAAGTTCATTCAGGGGTGGTGATGGAAATAGATTTAAGTTTTTCTTTAATTTTTGATATTGCTTCTAAAGATGAACAGAGAGATGTCAACTCCTTGGACTAGGGTGCAGTGCTAATAGTGTGTGGTAGGTGCTGCATTTGAATCTGACATTGAATTTCAAAATTTGCCATCTCAGTGATCTTACTTACCTCACCAAAAGGAGGACTTCAATAGGTGAACATTAGGGCCGGAGGGTTAGCTCAGTGGTTCCGGCACCTGCCTCGCAAGCGCAAGGTCCTGAGTTCGATTCAGATTCACGGTAACCACATACAATGCTGGGCGTGGAGATTCACGCCCACCAACAATCAACACCTCATACCACAGTGCCGGGCGTGGTGGCTCACGCCTGTAATCCCAGCACTTGGGAGGCAGAGGCAGGAGGACTGCTGAGTTCGAGGCTTGCCCGGACTACATAGTGAGCTCAGAGCGAGACCCTGTCTCAAAAGGAAAAAAAAAATAATAGGTGAACATTAGGCTGGGCACCCTTTCTTTTCTGCTCTTCGTCTGTCCCTCTTCTCCATAGTGCCTTCAGGAATGTATCTGTCAGGCTTGCTCCTCTTGTAATTCTTTATATTAAAAGGTACTTGGTTACTGCTTACTTTGTGCTTTTATCTTGTGTCATTGTCCCAAGTGCTGTAGAATGGTGTATATAATAATTCTTAACCTTCAAGTACTTCATCTCGTAAGGAGATCAGGGTAACATCTATTAAACAGGCATAGGACAAGATAGTGAACCACACTTAGAATTTTAGTAGAAGTTTTGTAAGGAGGAAAATCAGGAGGAGTAAAGTAAGGCTGCTAGGCATAATAAGACAGGAAATTGGACCCTTTATTGGTGTAAATTGGTATGATGTCTTTGGTATTTTAAAATGTTTTAAGTAGTATAAATTGGCATACTAAGCAGTTCTTAAATGCTATAATCTTAAAGATATGTTGTACAAGGTTTAGCTAAGATATAATTGATCTTTATAATATATTAATTCCTTTACCTGTTAGTTTTCTTACATACCACCAGTTTCTCCTTTCCCTCCAAACACATTTTTAAATTTTTTTTATCATTACATGATTCCAGTACATACCATCTCCATTCCTCCTGGGAAGTTGATACATGTACCTAACACACCGTACATTGTTTCATCCTCTTCCACTCCCTGTCCATCTTTTCGTTCCCTTTTCATTTGCAAAAGATCTCTTACCTTTTATTTTGCTCCCTGTGTATATTTTGGGCTTCTCGTATGAGAGAAACCATGTGATATTAAAGTTATCTGTCTGTATTTCATTCAACAGTATGATCTCAACGTGTACCCTTTTTCCTACAGATGACTGAAGATGATCCTACTTAAGACAGAGTCGTATTCCCTTGTGTCTAGATACATTTTTGTTTCCATTCATCTGCTCCAAAGACAGTCTACGTTTCTTGGTTAATAACTTGACTCACTGTCTTGCCTTGTGTCTTCTCCTCTTTTCTACCTTTTTGCTTTGATAAATCTAACTTGCCTAAAATGTAGGCTGGTTTAAATCTTCTCCCTTGTGTTCCTCAACTGCACCCCACAACCACATATGCCTGGGAGGGAATACACAGCCATGCTCTCCTTTAAACCCAGGTGGGCTCTCAGTGCTTGAGCAGTCAGGATAGATTTGCCTTATCTGTATGTTCTTTCATTTTCTAAGAAATGTGTTTGATATCTTCTTTATTCTCATAGTTCCAGTGTGTCCTCTTTCAACTGTATTTTTAATTGATGGTTTCACATCCTAATTCATCGGAAAAAAAATAGAAGCAGTGAAGAACTTAATTTCTATCAGCTTCCACATGCATTGATACCCCTAGCTGTATTTGTCCCCTGATTTCTGTTTTCTGTCCTGCTCAGAAACTAAACTGTATAGCACAGAGCCAATGTTTACTCATCCAGGAAACCTTGTCCCTTTGTGTCTACATAGGAAAGGTATTTTCTGCTCTCCTGTGGTATCAGAATTACTTTTACTCTCCAGAATTCATCATCTGGAAACTACTACTGATGTCAGGCAATAAGAATATGCCAGGGGAGCTTATATTCTAATTGAAAAAACAACAGGAACAGTAAATGTCATAGACGGTAACATGCTCTGGACAATCAGAAGTAGAGTCCATGAAAGAAGATGTCTGATCCTGTCTAAGAAGTGCCGATTATAGCATTAGAAAGGATAGCCAATGTAGGCTCCAGAGTGAAAATTACATTTGACCCAAGACTGGAAGGACAGGAGGAAGTTGTGTGTGGTGATGTGTGAGGGAAAGGAGAGGGATGCCAGGCGGAGGACAAACTTGAAAAAAGGCCCTAAGCAGAGGGTGGAAGTGTGTTTGGAAGAAATGAAGAGAAGACAGAGTGGCCTGAAATTGTTAGGGAAGGAAAACAGACAGACACTCAGTGGGCTGGGGAGGGCCCTGATCGTTCTGAGGCTTCTGTTGCCTATTCTTAGTGGATTGAAATACTGTAGAGCATTTTGAAAATGTTCATTTTAAGACGATTTCCAGCTGCTGTGTTGAGAACGAACCACAGAGGCAGGCGAGGGGTCTTCTGAGGTTTTGGGAGATGATGATGGCTGTCTGAGGTAGTAGAGGCCGGTGAGCAGTGATCAGAAACTGGAAATGTTTTGAAGGTAGATCCAGCAGGGATATCTGAAGGAGCGAGTGAAATGTACGAGAGGGCTCCAGGGTAATTGTAAGGTTTTCAGCTTCAGTAATTGAAACGATGAAGGTGTCATCATATGATGGCCATTGGCAGAGGGAGCATGCATGAGAGGGGCATGGAGTGCATTTGGGGCACGCGCACATGTCTCATGGAATACCGCTTCTATCCTTGGTGACTGAGGCAGCCTGTCCATACCTCTGAGTGGGAAGATCGTGGTACAGGGATGGGCTTAGGCACTGGATGCTGAAAATTTGAAGTAGAAATGTCTCTGTGGGAAAACCAAAAAAGGCAATGTCTTACTACTGTGAAAAAGAAAGATCACTCCATTTAGTCTAGATGATGGAAAAATTCGGAAAGCCAGGAGGAGGACTGGATTTAAGGGAAAGATACTGAGCTTGTTTTTAGGTATGGTACTAGTAATTCAACACAGTGGAAATGTCTACTGTACATTTAGACATGCGCCTTGCTTTTCTTCACTGTGGAGATTATACTGAGGCCCTTGCCCGCCTAGTCTACGCTCCGTCACCCAAATGCCTCCCTGGCTCCTGACAAGTGTGAAAATTGAGAGCCACGCGGGCCGGAGATTTAGCTCAGTGGTTCTGGCGCCTGCCTCACAAGCACAAGGTCCTGAGTTTGATCCCGGTAACCATATACAATGCTGGGCGTGGTGACTCACACCCACCAGCAATCAACACCACATACCACAGTATCAGGCGTGGTGGCTCACGCCTGTCATCCCAGCACTCGGGAGGCAGAGACAGGAGGACTGCTGAGTTCCAGGCTTGCCTGGGCTACATAGTGAGCTCAGGGCCAGCCTGAACTACAAAGCGAGACCCTGTCTCAAAAAAAAAAAAAA
>PVIC010004290.1:0-63333 GCA_004025085.1 Thryonomys swinderianus | reverse complement strand
TTTTTTTTTTGCTTTTTGGAGACAGGGTCTTGCTTTGTAGTTCAGGCTGGCCCTGAGCTCACTATGGTGCCCAGGCAAGCCTCCGCGAACTCAGCAATCCTCCTGTCTCTGCCTCCCGAGTGCTGGGATTACAGGCGTGAGCCACCACACCCAGCATTATATGTGGGAACCGGGGATCGAACTCAGGTCCTTACGCTTGTGAGGCAGGCGCCAGAACCACTGAGCTAACCCTCTGGCCCTCTTTTTTTTTTTTTTTTTTTTTTTTTTGAGACAGGGTCTTGCTTTGTAGTTCAGGCTGGCCCTAAACTTACTATGTAGCCCAGGCTGGCCTTGAACTCACAGAAATCCTCCTCCTTCTGCTTCCCGAGTGCTGGGATTACAGGCGTGAGCCACCACACTGGGCACTGTGGTGTGTGGTACTGATTGCTGGTGGGAGTGAGTCATCACGCCCAGTATTTCTTAATTCAGTCAAATTGAAACACCATGATTAATGGTCACAGGGTTCTTCCTTCCTGTTTCCCTCCCTTCCTCCTTCCCTTTTTCCTTCCTTCCTTCTTTGTTTTTAGCCAGTTTATTAAATCTTATAAATGGGAAATTGAAGGTTTCTGATTTCTTGATTAAAGGGTCAAATGTCTTTCCTTCTTTCCCCGAATGCAGATGTAATGCCAGGAAGAGCAGCGGCCAGATTACGAGTGTAATGTTGGACAAGCACAAGGACAGAAAACCAAAACAGGGCTGCAGGAAGGAAGGACAGAAAGAACCTGACTCCTTGATCGCACACACAGGTGACTGATTTGCTACCACCCGCCGCTTTCCTCTAACTTCCTTGGGCTCGGTTCCTGGGCCACGGGGCCGGCAGGGCCTGTGAGGCCTCGGGGGCTGAGCATGCTGCCCGCAGGAGGCCAGAGCCGGTCAGGCTGCTTGCTTCTCTCCTGGAAAGCCTGCCGCGGTGCGGGAGAGGACCCGGTCCAGGCCTCACCTGCCTGTTTCCATCTGATCCCTTAAGGATCACATTCTCTAGGCTAAAATTAGGACCGCACTCTGTGAAAGGAATTTTTTCCTCTGGCTGAGGGTACTTATTCGAAAGTTCTTATCAAGGAATAAAGATAAAATCTGCCAGGGGGTTAGAGAATTACTTTAATTGGAAAGAACACAAATACAGGCAGCAGCACCATGCCTTGCACAGCAAATGCTGGTTGAGAGGTTTCCTGCTCAGATCCCGAGGTGGCCATAGTCTTAGACCCAAGGGCAGAGTGGACATGGCAAGGAGTGGCCGTGGACTCAAGCAACTCACCTGAGCACAGTCTCCCAACTAGCAACTCTTCACCCTTTTTTAAATTTTGAGACAGGGTCTCGCTTTGTAGCTCAGGGCTGGCCCTGAGCTCACCATGGAGCCCAGGCAAGCCTCGAACTCAGCAATCCTCCTGCCTCTGCCTCCCGCCAAGTGCTGGGATTATAGGCGTGAGGGACCACACCAGGCATAGTGGTGTGTGTTACTGATTGCTGGTGGGTGTGAGTCACCACGCCCAGTATTGTTATATGTGGTTATCCAGGATTGAATTTAGGACCTTGCGTTTGCTATGCAGGCGTCAGAACCACTGAGCTAAATCTCAAGCCATCTTCAACCATTTTTAAAGGAAACGTGGAGGCGTATTTGATGAGCGAAACCAGAAAGCGAAGATGCGGCCTGAAAGTCAGTGCAGTGGTCACCGGACAGCCTCGCTGTTGGAGTCACTAACCCCGGGTCAAAGTCCCCAGCGGTGCAGCCCGGGGCCTCCTCACCCCAGTCTGCTGTGTGGTTCCCAGTCCACAGGGACAGTTTCCATCCACTTTCAGTGTCACTTACACGCCCGGGCGGGACAGCACGCCGCTCCGATTAGATGCCCTGAGTCTGCTCATCCCAGCGCCTGCTTTGGGAGCACGCGCCCTGTCCCGCGCTGGCTCCCCGCTCCATCTCTCTGAGGAGGCCCTGAGCGGGGCGGTGTCGTCCTCGCTCTGACACGGCTCCCGTGTTCCTGTCCAGCAGGGGCCTGTCGAGGCGCGGCTCAACGGCGGGGGAGCCCAGGGGGCCTGGGCGCAGCCCCTTGCTCTCCGTCTTGCTCTACACTCTGTCTCCGCAGCATCCTTCCCTCACCTGTAATATGCACCCACGGACCTCTGCCTCACCAGCCTAATCATAGATGCGGAGCGCCTATGTCCTTGTCTGGCCCACAGTAGGCCATTGATAAATACTGACTATTAGCATGTAGAAACCATTAAGACGCATAAAAGCATAAGGGCCAACAACATTAACGATGATTGTAGTAATTATCCCACTCTCCTCATTCCTCCAGGCAGAAGGCAGCCAAGGAGAGAGGACTATTACAGTCCCTCAGCCCGGGGACAGATCTCTGCTAGACGGCGTTCAAGTTGCTCTTAGCAGATGGCTCTCATCTCTGTGGTGACTTTTCCCTTCCACGATACGGGTTCAGATCTAGGCGATGGCTGGGTCCTATTCTCCACTGGAGAGAATGCCCCTCTTGCCCACCCCAAACACACAAGGGTCCGGAGGCCACCTCCCCCCTGCCCAGCCGTACAGCCCTGAGCGACTCCTTCGTGTCCCTCCTGTGTCCTGCTTGGCAAGGGGAGACCTGAACTTCTGTGTCCCCAAGAATGACGTGGCGATGGCTGAGAGAGGCCCTGCTTCCTGCCCTGTGCCCACCGTCCCCACAGTTGAGGCAGAGCAGGTCCCCAGTCTGGCTTGGCGTTCAGTTGGATCTCGCTTCCCTCCTGCAGCTTCCTCCAGCCTGTGGGTCATAGTGGGTGAGGGAGGGCCTTAGTTTTGCCCGCTTCTAATCAGCACAGCTGGGAGAACCAACAGGCAAAGGCAGGGGGAGGTGAAAGGCCACTGGTCTAATCTACAAGCCACCCAGTCACCAGAGCCCAGCTTTTCTCCTAACAAGCCATGGAGCAAACAGATTATCTTTGTTGTTCCTGCGAAATCTGCAAGTACTTAGCCGTGTAATTAGCGTCTGTGCCTCGTGCCGGAGGTTCAGGTGAACAGGCCACGGCTACTCGGTGCCAGGCGGCCTGTAATCAAAACCAAAGTGGCAGCCGGCATGCTCTGCGGTGGAGACGACGTCAAACTCCATCGGGCCCTCCCTCACCTGGAGGCCCTCGCTCCGAAACACAAGTAGGAGGCAAGGGAGGCCAGCCTTTCCCGGATCCACCCAGCTCCGACCCTGGAGCGGGCCCTCGGTGGCGGCTGGGGTCGAGGGAGAACTCAAGGGCAGCCAGCTCCTCGGGGAGAAGCCCAGCTCTAGGAACAGGGCAGTTGGAGGGCTGGGGGTCCCCAAGGTGACCCATTAGCAATTTCTCAGTCACTGACGCACGTCCGCAGTCTGGAAACCTTCGAGCTCTGAGGTCGGCCTAAGAAGAGTAATAGTGCCAAGTGCCCTGCACTGACTGGCTGCTGGGCCAGGGGCTTTGTCTGGTCCTATGTCATTCATTGAAATCCTACACTGCCTCTGAGGAAGTGGTGACTAAGTACCTTTCCGTAGATAAGGAAGCTCCGGTCTCTCCGGAAGTCATCATGGTGGGGCCAAGGGTCAAACTGGTGTCCAGTCGGTCTGGGCCTTTAGCTGGAGTCCGGACCATCTTCAACACACTTGCTCCTGCGGTGGTCAGCGGAGTCTCCCTCACATTCTGTGTGGGGTGGCAGCTCCCAGGTGACATGGGACAGGGAAAACTGTCTAGTTCCTGTTAGGGACAAGTTGTTCTCACCTTCCTGCAGAACATGGCTGCCCTATGCGGAGCGAGAGTGGGCCAGCAACAGGCACACTGTGAGGTACTGGTAGGTGTTGGGGTTAGACGATGAGGAAGGCGCATGTGGAACCACGAAGAACACACGCCCGAGACCACAGGCTAGTGTTGGCAGAGAGGGCGCGGCTGAGACCCCTCCCCTACGCAGGGGCTGCACTGAGCCGACCCTGGAGCGGGCCCTCGGTGGCGGCTGGGGTCGAGGGAGAACTCAAGGGCAGCCAGCTCCTCGGGGAGAAGCCGCATTTCGTGGGCAGTGGGAGAGGCTGCTTTCAGCCTGGGAGCACTGAGAGACTGGGTTTTCATCAGGTCCTCAGCAAAGAGGAAATTAGAAATTAATATCAAAATCCCACTGAGTAGCGTCCATAGTTTCCATATGTAATCATGCTTGGCTTAGCGGGCTAGTAAAATGTTTATGATTCTCTTTCCAAGGTTGAGTTTAGTCATTCTCAACGAACCATTTTGTGGGCTTCGTAAAGTCCTGAATTAAAGAAGGCCTGTAAGTGGTGCTGTGGATGGATGGGTACCCGGGCCAGGAGGACCTCGCCGGCTGTTGAGATCAAGGCCAGGGGCCCAGGCTGGGAAACCCAGGAAGAAGCTGTGCCCCCGGAGAGCTGCTCTGACAGGGCCAGGGGCCACACACGGCACAGGGCATTGGCTTGCTGGCACTCACAGTCTGTGTCGGGACCTCCAGTGGCATCAGGGACGTAAACAGTGTGCCCCCCATGTATGCTTTTGGCTAAAGACAGCCTGGGGCTGTCACTGTAATCAGACAGACACTGTCCTTTCTTCCTGCCTTATCTTGGGAGGAGTGAGGACACAGCAGGTTCCTGCCTTGATTTTTGGCTCACTCTCCAGCACATTTGTTTTGCTTTGTTTTTTGAGACTTGTGGAGATCCTCTTACCCAGCCTCTGAGCTGGGATCGCAGGTATGTGCTGGTAACTGGAAGATTTAAAGAGTAACCTGAGCGGCTTCTCACCCTCTGTGGGAGCCAGAGGCCAGGGACAGAGCTGGGCAGGCGAGGGCCTGAGGAGCCCCATGTGTCCCCTGCATACTCTCTCACAGTCACACATGTGCCTCACACAGAGTGAAATTCAGAATCACAGTGATTGGGACACACACAGGCCCACGCACACATGTAGACGCAAATGCACACACATTCATATACACAGATGTATTCAAATATGCAGAAGCAGATCATACATACAAACATGCTCAGACACAGGTGTGCATGGACAAAATGCATGCATGTGTGAGGCATGCTTTATATGTAACACACAGACACCTGTTTTCGGAACAAACGACACACTGAGACACAGTCCTGTGCACACCTGCTTTCCTTCCTCGGTTGGCATGCAGACGGCAAAAGGCTGCGCTGGAGTTTCCGGTGCCTCTGCCTGTGTTGCCATGGCTGGGCCGGGAGCCGGGGCCACTGCCAGAGCCCTGGCCACCTGCCTCGGCCCCTCACATGCACCGGATGACCACACATTTGGCCCTGGCCCTGCCCTCCTGCATATGCCTGGCCGGCTTCTTCCACGCATGGGACGGCCTCTCTCACAACAGCACGCCCCTGCACCCCCAGGCTCTGACACGCACACACACGCACGCACACCCACAGGCCAAACTCACGAGCCTCTCCTGGCTCCCTCGTCAACTTGCCATCACACAGGGCAGTCTCTTCTCCAGCCACGTCCACGCCCCCGGCCTGTCAGCCTAGCCCCCTCCCCTCCCCCCCGCGGCACCCCGGCTTCGCTCTTCGTCTCCTACAGGCGCACTCAGCCCTGCAGAGACACCCCGTATCTGTCTGCCTGTCTCCCACACAACGCCGGACAACTTGAGCCGTGGCAAGTGGGAGAGGGTGAGGCCTGATGGAGCCTGTTATTCTTAGCCTGTCACGGAACACTTGGCCCTCCCCGGCTGGGCCCTGCCCTGCCTGTCACCCTCCCTGCGAGACAGGGAGAACTGGAGGCCGCTCTAATCCCCATCTGTGGTGAGGAGAAGCCAGCCCAGCGCTGAAAAGGAGCAGAAAATGGGATTTATTTTTGCTGCCCCCCCCCAGCTACTCAGTGAGCAGTTGTGTGGGGATGGGGTGAGGCTGGAAGGGAAGGAATTTGCATTTGAAAATACTTATTGGTTGGCCTGAAGCATTTGACGCCACTGGTGAAAATCTTGGTGTGTGTGTGTGCGCGTGCGAGTGTGCATGTGTGTGTACATGTGTGTCTGATATGCATGGAAGAAGACACCAAAGCAGCCGCTGGACTCAGAGGCACCAGCCGGTGTCTTTCCTAAACCGTCTCTCACCCTTTCGCACCTGGAGCTGGGTCCAGCCGCAGGCAAGTCAGACCTGAGCCCGCTCTTTGCCCTGTCCCGGCTCCTGAGCGCTCTCCAGGCCTCCACCTCACACCCAGCGGGACAAACAGGACAGAGTTCTGTCCCGGAAGCCCTGCCATGCCCCAAAGCAACATGTGAGATGGCTTTTCTCCCAGCGTTCCTCTCCCAGAGCTGAAGGCTTCAGTCAGCCCAGCCCCTTCATTGTCTCTGGCTTCCTCACAAGATGGCCCTCAAGAGTCCTCTTGTCCCGCCTGTGAGTAAGACCTTGGCCTGCCCCTCTGTGGTTCTGGCAAGAACCACTGCCATCCCTGATCTGAGTTTTCCTTCCTGCCAGGCCGTCCCCAAACAGCTGACAGTGAGTCTGGGCCTCAGGTGGGGGGCTCCCTGGGACTTCCTTTGGAGCCAGCGTCTCCCAACATGGCTGCGCCTTTTTCCTGGCACATGCTGACTCCTCGGTCTGAAGTGCCTCTGCCCTGTCCTTCACCCTGAATGACTTCAGAACCAACTCAGCTGTGGCGGTGGCTTCTGTAGACTTCTACCTCCTCCTACCTCCCACTGTGCGGTTGCCTTTGAACCTCCCTCCTCTCAAGTGTGGGCATAAACTTTAACTCCCGCCTTCCACTGCTGCCCCGGGGCTTCACCAGCGCCGGTCCTGCCCGCTGAGTGCAGGCTCTAGTCTTCTCCGATTGACAAGGCCGGCGCTCTGTGGCTCAGACCAAACCTCCACCGGGGGCCAAATTCTTTTGCCCTGTGCCACCCACACCATGTCTTCTACACAAAGTGGGTCCCCTTGGTCTATGTATAAAGTGGGTGGTGCTCCTGCGGTCCTGCCGCTCACAGAGCTCTGAGGGTTGCTGAAGGGTGGGGAACCTGGGTTTGTGACTAGGGAGGGCAGAAGGGAGGGGAAGAAAGGAGCCCTCAGCTGGTGCGAGGTGCAGTCAGAGCTGGAGGCCACGAGGCCTGCTCTTTCCTAGTGACTATTCCCACAGGTGAGGAGACCAGAGATGGGGGCCTCTGGGGACAGGTGGCCTGGTAGCTGGCAGACTCTGGCTTTGAGGCTGGCCTGTTGAGAGAACGAAGGGCACTTGTGGAGCGACAGAGGCAGGGATAGGGGGTGGAGGGCCTCTCCTGCGCTCAGGACCAGGCCTCAGGAAGGAGCCCACTGTTTAAGAGTCAGCACTGAGAATCTCTTCAATCAGAGATCATGATCACCTTGCTGGAGAGGCCAAGGTCTCTCCCACACCCAGACAGACTTGTCACAGGCTGTCTGTTCCCCAGTCCTCTTTCCCACCCTCTCCTCCTGAGGAGGCACCAGTGCTGTCAGGCCCCACTGGCCTTTCCTGTGAGAAATGTGTCTGCCTTTCCTCCTGCCAAAGCATCCCTATCCTTTATGTCATCAGAGGGGCTGGCAGATTTGGAGAGAGCTGAGAGATAGACACATACAGGGTCACGGGGGGAAGAGGATGTCAGAAGAGTAGAAAAGGAGACAGAAGGCGGGTAAAGAAGGTAGAGCGAGGAGCGAGGCAGATGGCAGAAGGGACAGAGGGAGGAAACAGGACAGACAGTGGGCGTGAGGCCCGAGAAGTCGATGACCACGTGTGAGTGCCTGTGTGAGGGAAGCCAGGAAACCACTAGAGAGATGGTGTCGAGGGGCACAGGAGCCCTGGAGTGGTGGCAGGAGGCCAGGGTCTGCTGGAAAGGCTGCTCTCTGTGGTAGTGACTTGGAGGTGGGGGGGTGGGAAGGCCTGGCAGCAGGGCAGGGAGGGCTCTGTGGATCGGGGAAAGCTGGGCTCCAGCCTTGACCCCTCGGGGCCCTCATTGCCCAAACAGGAGCGAGAAGAGGAAGCCTGAGCCAGAGAACAGCATGTGATCTGAGGCCCAGGCCAGGCCGTGAAGCCCAGAGGCTCTTGATTCTTCTTTTTTCCTCATTTCCCTCTACTCCTTTCAACCCTTCCTCCCCTCTTTATTTACAAAACCTTTGTTTCCAGTTTCTCCTTCTTCCCCCTCTCCCCCCAGGGTCTTGACTAGAGGCTCTGGCTGAACCCGGAGGCCTCTCGCTTCTGTGGAGAGGGGAGCAGCTGGAGGACCGGGGACTGAGTCCTCACAGTCCCTCCACAGGGACAGCGGCCTGCACCTGGTCTTAAGCCTCAGGTAGTCTCCTGGGGGCCTCGTCAGTGAGCACATTCTGTTCTGCCACCAACACAGAGCCCTCCGGAAGTCCCTCCTGCCGTCTAGCTGAGATTCCTCCTACTGCAAAGGCAGCCTACTCAACTCTTTAGGAGGTTAAAAGAAAAGAAAGGAAAAAAAAAAAAAAACAACACAACGGACTCTGCTGTATCTGAAATGCTGCACAGTGTTCAGACAAAGACCCTTTTCTGCAGAGTCCTGCCCCCGCCCACACCTCTCTCCCCTCCCCACTCCTCCTTACTGCAGGCTAAATTGGCAGTAGGGAGGTTTTGAGTCAACAAATGCAGTGGGTTGGGGCAGGGAGCCCTGAAGGGGATTCCTGTCTGGGAAACGTTCTCCGACAGCAATTTCTAGGAGGAGGCCGGTCACAGCCCTGCACACAGCACCACCTCCTGCCCTGCCCCCACTCGAGCTCCCTCCCCTCCCCCACTCACTCACGCATATATGCCATCACTGGGTCCACCCAGCAAGCTCTGGACACCTAGCAGGCGTCTCGCACCCGCTGGGCACTTTGCTCTTTCTGTTGTGTCCTATCCCCACAGCAAGCAGGTACGCCGCCACCCTGCTTAACAAAGCGGAAGCCCATTCTTCAGAAGTGACTCCCCAGAGTCACAGGTGAGAAAGGGCAGAGGTGGGGCTTGGTCTCCACTCTGGCTTCCCAGATCAGCGTGAGGGCCTCTGGCCAGTGTGAGGAAACTCCAGGCCAGCTCGTGAGCTCCTGAAAGGCGTAGATTCACCATCTGAGGCTCTACTTCAGCCCCAACCTGCACATGCTAGGACTGTACCCAGCGCCTGCACATAGATGGTGCTTAGTCTGTGCTTGTGAATGTTAGGAAGACTTAGCAGGAGTTACGGGCGAGGCTTAAGAGAGACCCCCTCTTTGGAAGGAGCCGTACCTAGATTCTGCCACTGAGGCACTATGGACATGTATTGAGTGCCTACTATGTGCAAAGAGCTGTGTGAGGCCCTCTGAGGCCATTAATTTAAAATCTGCACATGCGTTTTGCCCTAGAGGAAGTATTTGTTTAGCTGAGCTGGTAAACATATAAACTGATGGAGTCAATGACCCCACAGAAATAAGTGCCAAAAGCTGTGGGATTCCGGGTGGGACACTGGCTGAAATGTGAAAAGCAAGACAATAAAGCTTTTCCCTGATAATGTGGAAAAAAATCTCCATGACCTGGGTGGGGATAGGGAAAGATTTCTTAAACCACAAACACAGCCGGAGATATAGCCCTGTGTTTCTCCGGTGTCTGCCTTGAAAACGCAAAGTCCCGAGTTCAATTCCCCGGTACAGAAAAAACAAACAACAACAAAAACTTGAGGTTAAAGGACACACACAAAGAACATAAGCAAAAAGGAAAAGATTGATAAATTCACACCTGGCGTGGTGGTTCATGCCTGTGATCCCAGCACTCTGGGAGGCTGAGACAAGAGGACTACAAGCTTGAACCCAGTCTGGGCAACTTAGTGAGATCCTATCTCAAAATAAAAAGTAAAAGAGGGCCCGGGGTGTAGCTTGGGGTGATGGGCGTGGGTCCAGCTGCCAGCACTGCATATGCATACGTGATCGGGAACTCACGCACATTAAAGAGTGCTGTTCTTCAAAAGATACCACTAAAAAAGTAAACGGGAAATTACAGGGCTATCTCCAGAATGTGTAAGGAGCACAAAGGAGTAGAAAGAGAGCCATACTCAGTGGGAAAGCTGGATCAGATAATTACATATGCGGAAATCCAAAGGGCCAATAGATCCAATGAGGAGGGTGAGTTTATTAGGAAACAAAGAAGAGCCAGGTAGTCACAGTAAGAGCCTCTCCGCTCACCAGAGGAGTGAAAATGTAAGTGTGCCAAGCCAGGTGTTGGAGAAGACTGGAAGAGGACTTCTCAAATTCTTTAAAAACATCCTGCCTGTGGCTGGGGATTTAGCTCAGGCAGTACCGCACCAACCTTGGATGCACAGGGTCTGAGTTCAGTCCCCGGTACTACAAAAAAAGAAAATAAAAAATAAAAAAGCATCCCGCCAGTATTTGGGGAACTGGGTCACCAGCGTGTGGCCCCAAGAGGTGAACTGATGCAGGAGCACTCACAGCAGGAATTGCTTACAGAGGCCCCAAACAGAAGCCAGCAAGTGTCCAACAACCGTGAACCCTGTAAACCGAGTGCCAGGGACAAGAGCGAGGAGCCCAGCACATCCTGCCTGAGGACCTGGGGTGGCTTTTGAGGAAGAGCAGTTTCCCAGTAGAGACAGAGAAGGGACAGAGGGTTCGGCAAGGGCACGGGCGAGGGCTTGCGCAGCACCAGTGTGTCCAAGAGGCATTCGGGTGGCGTGGCGCGGGGAGACAGGCAGAAAGGAGAACAGATGAGGTGGATGTCGAGTTAAGGCCAGGTGGGCCGTGTAGGCAGTCTGGCTAAAGCCCACAGCGGGACACAGGAAGAGCTGAGAGCAGTGGGAGTGGCGTTTGGAAGAGGTAGAGGCTCAGGAGGAGCTGCAGACAGCGAGGCTATACCTGGAGGTGTGAAGACCGCGGAGGAGGGGGAAGAGGCCTATAGCACAAACCAGCATCCAGGACTGCGGGATGCAGCGCCAGGACAGGAGGCTGCTTACACTGAGGCTATCAGAGCAAGAAGCCATGGGTCTGGGTAAGGATATTCGGGGTGTAGGGGCAGGGCAGGGCCCAGAAATCACAGAACCCCGGGGGACCCCAGTGGAGAGACACTGGACAGAGGAGGAGAAGCAGGTGAGAGAGACAGGGCAGCGATGCCCAGGGTGACAAGAGATCCGAAGGGGAGAAGATGTTAAGCCCCAGGGGGCAGGAGAAAGGCCTCGGGGCTGGGTGGTCTCCGAGTGAAAATGAGATGCTGGACAGAGGAGGTGATAAGCAGGCCGGGGGAGTGAAAGGAAGTCAGGGCTCTGCTTTCTCTGCCAATCCTAGGTGAGGGAGGGCGGGTCCACAGCCTGGAAGGGCGGTAAAGGGTTGCAAGGAGAGCTGACTGCAGGGGCCCAGTAGCCTGCAGGCCGGACTGAAGTCAGGGATCATAAATCTGGAGTGGCACCGGTTTGCACGGCTGGGTGATTTTCCTGTGCCTTCCAGTAGCCTGAGAATCGTGATGGGGAAAACAGATGACTGGAACCCTCCAGGGCTGGGAAACACAAGGCCAAGGGGTGTGGGAAAGGAGGGTGCCAGGGAGAATGAATGATGCGGCCAATTTTGGGCAAGTCAGTAGGGGAGGAAGTCATGCCAGGAAGGAGCTGACAGCCTGGCAGGATGCCCCGTGCAATGCTAGCACTTGGGTCCCAGAGCTGGATGACAGACAGAATGGGAGAACGGGAAAAATCCGTGACTGGAACCAGTATAATGTGAAGAAAGGAAAACTGCTATGGCCCGAGACAGGGACACTGGCGTGTAAGGTTGCACAGGAGGCAGGCCGGGTGACGTGTGGGTGGCCGAGGCAGAGACAAGGGCCGTGGAGATGAATTAGAGGAGCTAAGGTGCCAGGGTGCTGCGAGTCCTGTGGTCACTGAAGTCACCAGGGTGTGGGCAGGAGTTGGGAGCACAGGACAAACGCAGTGGCCTCGGGGTACATAGGTGACGCTGGTCAGGTTGGGCGCAGCGAGTTAGGGCTGGATGCTGGGAACCGGGAGGCCTGACCTGAGTGGGAACAGAGGTATAATGGACAGGATGGCAGAGGGAGGCACAAGAATGCGGACACTCCAGCCCGGCCAGCTGCTACCTCCCGCCACCAGGCTCCTCTGGCCACTCTTCTCTTGAGCTGGATTGTTCGTTGAGCCTGAAAGTTACTACTTAACTTTGGAGGGTGCACAAGAGACTCCTCTCCCAGGCAGAGGGCGGGACTCGACCTCATGGGTGCACTGTGATCTCCGTGTACTGTGGCCCCAATGTATTCTGAGAAATGGGCTGTGGACACAGAATCAAAAAGACTTCCACTGCAGCTTGGGATAGCGAACGTGTGGGGTCCTCCTGGGGCCCCTCTGCCCTCTCCCCAACCCCCTGGGACATGAAGAGCGTTCCCACCTTCCAATCTGTGTGGGAAATTAGCCAAAACAAAGAGGTACTGAGCAGGAAGACCTTGCTGAGGCATCATATCAGGTACCATGACAGCGCACTCCTCTGAAATACCCGCTTCCTTTTGCCTGCTGCCCAAGGCCTGCTCACCCTTTCAAGGCCCAGGCAAGGGAGCACCATCCCCTTCCTCATGCCCTCTCGGTGTCGGCAACCTTGCTGGCAAGACCCTCTGGTGTTCCACCCAGTTCTACCCTCTGTCTCCACCGGTCTCAGAGGTGGTTGCTACAGGTCTGTGCGTTCTAGAAGACTTCCTCCTTGGAGGCTGGGCCTCCGACAGGGCCACGGGGACCATAAGTCAAGCTTCAGGGGTACGAACTCACGTCGTGGACATGGCATCAGTAGATCCTGACGGGCTTCTAGGTCTCCAGGGCTAAGACCTTGAAAGGGCAGACTTGGATCCTCAGGCAGGATGGGCTAGGGCCGGGGAGGGGGGGATGTCCCGGAGCCACCCAGAGAAACTTCTAGGACCAGCACAGGCCGTGCCCAGGGGTTCTGACACACGAGGTGGGGGGTGGGGGATGGTCAAGACCCCTTCGCTTTTGGAAACTTCTGATGGTTCTCACTCACTCGTTTCTTTTCTTTTCTTTTTTTTTTTTAAACTAGTCCACATTTGCAGTACATAGGATTGCTTTCATCATGGAGAGTGGGTACATGTACATGATACATCTTATTTCTTTTTTTCCTCCCTCCCCCACCCCCCATTTCGTGGTCCCCTTCCCATGGTAAAAGATCCACCTCCTTGTGTCCTGTCATCTGTCCTTCAGTTTGCTCTTTGTAAGCTTGTGTGCCTGATTTATTTCATTTACCTCTATGGTTTTATGATGTACCCATTTTTCCTCCCAACAACTCAGCTTTATCCTCCTTAATAGCAGAGTAAAGACCGTATATAGATACCACATTTCCTTTATCCATTCATCTGTTGATGGACATATGGGGCCATTTACTCCAGAAAAAATGGCTATCATCCCCTAAGAAACAAATAATAATAAGCATTGACAAGGCTGTAGGGCCAAACAGACCTTTCTACATCATTTGACAAGGCTGGTAAACTGGTATAACCACTATGGAAATCAGAATGGAGATCCCTCAAAAAAAAACCTTAGACTAGAAATTCCACTTGACCAGCTATTCCTCTACTAGGTGTAGCTGTTATTTCTTTCTTTCTTTCTTTTTTTTTTTTTTGCTTTTTGGAGACAGGGTCTCGCTTTGTAGTTCAGGCTGGCCCTGAGCTCACTATGGTGCCCAGGCAAGCCGCCGCGAACTCAGCAATCCTCCTGTCTCTGCCTCCCGAGTGCTGGGATGACAGGCGTGAGCCACCACGTCCGGCATTGTGGTATGCAGTGTTGACTGTTGGTGGGTGTGTCTCCACGCCCAGCATTATATGTGGTTACCGAGGATCGAACTCAGGTCCTTGCACTTGCGAGGCAGGTACCGGAACCACTGAGCTAACCCTCCGGCCCAAGGTGTAGCTGTTATTTCTGAGTGGGAACCAGGCTTTGGAAACACAGCAAAGTGCATCATGGGGCTAACAGTGATAAGAAAAACGCTCTACTCAGCCTGTCATATGAAGGACCCTGAAAGAATCACTGTGAGCTCGCAGGGCCCCAGATCACTTTTTATAGGTAACGTCGGATTGTAACTCCCATCTCCTCAGGAGCCGCTGTTCAGGGCACTGGGTGCTAATTCCAGGGCCCTGGGCATGCCCCCTTGCACCCACCTTTCAGCTTCTAGAGCTGGATACCCAGAAAGATGAACACAGCTGTGTACCAGGCACCCATCCTATGCCAGGAACTTGAGCTGTTTATTTCAGTTAATCCCACAACCTCTCTAGGATGCTGCTTCCTGGGGTGGATTCAGTCAGCATGAAGGGCACCATGGAACACTCTTACCTTGTCAGATATGTGGTAAATGTTTCGTGCATTATCACTCTTTATGGCCATCATGCCCATTTTATAGATAAATAAACTGACCCAGGTTGTAAACAGCCATAGATATTTCCTGGACAGTTCAGGCCAGGCTCGACTGCCCAGAGAGCCAGCCCCCTGGGGGGAGGGGGTAGCGAGTGGGGTGTCAGAGCACCTGTGGCCATTAGGAAGGCTTTTATGAGCCCTTTATGCCAGCAGGCTCCCTCCCCCAGGTCTGCTGCGCATTGAAGCACTTCCTGTTTGCTCCCAAGCAGATGGTGCTGGAATCTCTCTGCACCAACTCTCATTCATAAATCACAGCCGATTCAGGGTGCTGGAGCAACCATTCTAATTACGGCAGGGGGAGTGTGTGTGTGTGTGTGTGTGTGTGTGTGCGCACACACGCATGTGAGTGAGTGCATATGCACGTATGTAGGCTCACTGTGCCAGCCTGCATGTGAAGAGACACAGACAGGAGCTTGCTGGCCGGGACAAGCCTCCTCTTCCTCACCAGGGCCTGAGGCCTGGGAAGGAGGCCTGGCTCCTGTTTCCTGTTTCCCACTTCGTGTGGTGCCCGCCCTGCGCCATCCTGAGTCCTGGGCCAGACCTGACCAGCTGGCCCTTCTTAGCCCCGCGTTCTCTGCCTCTAGGTCGCCGTATCCAGGGGGAGGGAGGTAAATATTAACAGAGCCTGAGTGCGTTCCGCGGCTCTGATGGACTCTTAAAGGACAGCAGGGCAGAGGGGGCTTGGAGATAAGGTTGGCAAGCTGGTCCCTGTCAACGACTGTCTGCCAGAAGCGATGCGGTGACAGTTCCCGGAAGCCCTACTGGGGACACTTGTCGGCTCCGAGCTCAGGCCCTGGGTGTGTGAGTGACACTGTTCTGTGCGTACTCGTGTGGCTGAGTGTGTGAGTCCTTGGATTTGGCTGCGGACCTGGCGGTGGTGTGCTTGTGAATACGAGTGTAAGAACCCTCCATTGGTCTGCAGTGTTCTCGTGCGTGTGTGAATGTGAGCAGGCTTGTACGGGGTGGAGTAGGGATGGGACTGTAGGTGTTTAGGTGTCTTCCGAGGGTCTGTGGGGAGGTGTGTGTGTGTGTGTGCGCGCACGCGCGTGCATGCACTAGAGCCCAGAGGAGCAGTGATGTCTGTTGTTTGCCTAGGTCTGTGCCTCCTGTCTGGACGGTGCAATGCCACGTGACCAAGTGTACCCGTGTGGGGGTCCCCCGCCCCTCCACTCTGCGCACCAGGCTACAAAGGGGCGTCTGGGTGCAGTTTTCCTCCCTCGTCCTTACAGATTCCCTCGCAAGGAAGGGTTGGGAAAGTGGGAGGGTGCCAGGGTACCTCCCCGCCGGGAAGCCCAGGATGGGGTGTCTGCGGCCAGTGCCCCCGTGGACAGAGGACCCTCGGGCCGGACCGGCTGACCCTGAGCCTTTCCTCTCCAGCCTCTTCTCCACCGAGTCTAGGTTCCTTCCAGAGCCAGGAGCCCCCAGTGTGATTCTGCCTCGTCCGGTTTCCTTTGGAGGCTCCTCCTCCCTCTGCGGCCAGGTCTCCTCACCAGCCTCAGCTTCCCTTTTGAGAGGAAAGGAGAGCAGCCACCGCTGCACAGACGCTGCTGAGAGGGAAACTCCTGCCTCCGCGGGCCCAGCCTCTGCCGCAGCGCTGCCCCAGGTGGCTGCCTCTGCGGCCCTGAGGCGAGGACAGGGCTCTGCAGCTTCGCCTCCTGGCTGGGGCCAAGCTTCAAGTCACTTAGCTTTTCTGAGACTGTTTCTTCCTCAGCTAGAGAGGAATTAAAACTCTCACCCTGCTGCCGCCGCAGGGTTTTTATTGTGTTCCTACATAGCAAAGGACCTGGAAATGGTGCTGGACTGCGTACGCGCACCAGCTACCAGGACTGCCGGCTTCTCTTTAGACTGACGGACGCCCCCTCCGCTTGACCACCTGCCCCTCCTGGTCCCCTCGGAAAAACGGAACAGGGTGGGGGCAGGTCCCACAGGCTGGCTTCCCCGACCCTGAGGGGGCCCGAAGGCTCCTCCCTGCTTTCCGCTCCCAGAGCACACACCTCACAGTAGCTCTTATCAAGCTGCCTGGTAATTGTTTGTTTTCTCAACACTGTTTCACAATTACCGAGCGGTTTACAAACACTGACAGTGCAGTGTGATCCAGCTCCTGCAGCGGTTCTGCCCCTGCGCCCTCCGCCCCGCCCTGCGCCGCCCCGGGTGGGGGTGGGGCCGCCCGGCGCTGTGACCCCAGCCCGGGACTCTCCGCAGGAGCCCGGGACTCTCCGCAGGCCTACCTGAGCCCCAGCCGGAGGACCAGGACCGGCTTGGTGTAGCCTGCTGAGTGCCGGAGCACATGAAAGAGGCAGCGAGCAGGCTCCGGAGCAAGACAGAGGGGAAGAGATGCTTCTTGTTAACATGTCTTTATAAAAGCCAGCGAGTTCCTGCAACCAGCTGGTGTCTGAGTTGGGGCTGATCATAAAACAGGGAGGCCCCCCGAGGCTGAGGGCAGCTGGCTGGCCAGTGGGCTTTATAAGGCGGTTTTATGGACTCAGCTGAGATGTGGTGATGAGAAGCCAAACTTTAAACATCCTCTTAAAGTTCACTTTCACTCCCCTGGGGCTTTTAGCTGAACACAGTGGGGAGGAGAGGGGCGGCTGAGGTGCCAGCCGAGGGATGCTGGGAAGGGCACTGCTCACGTGCACCCAAACGAAATAGGCAACAATTGCAGCAGGAGGGGCAGCAGTTAGATGTGAGGAAGGACTTCCTTGTGGCCTGATGTTGGGGGGGACCAGAGGGACTGACTTGCTGGCCCCATTTCTCTGCTACCTGCGAAGTTAATTCTGTAGCGTCTGCAGGTCTTTGTTTCAAAACGGCAGCCACTTGGCTCCTGTCTTCTTTCCCCATCGGGGCCAGGCAGAAGCTCCAGGTGGTAGGAAAGAGGAAGGGCTGGGGTCACTACCGAGATCTGCCGAGGAGCTGGAGGCCCGAAGCTGAGCCCGGAGGCAGCTGGGCCCGATGGTCTGAGACGTGCACGTTTGTCTCCAGCTTCCTCACGTCTGCCATGGCTGGGAAGATGAGCAAAAGCTACAGGACTGAAATACATGCCGAGAAGAGAGTTAGCGCTGAAAAGGGCAGTGACCCAGGGAGAGGAAGATCAAGGAGAGACAGAGCGGAGGGAAGGGACCGAGCATGTGTGTCAGTGCCCGACACCCAGCGGCATGCTAGCGTTTTACAGACAGCCTCTCCAGGGGCCTGCCTGGCTCGCCTGTGGCCCAGCCAGGCCTTGACCTCAGCACCATCTGCTTCCACCTTGGCCGGGGTAGTTCTAGGCCCCATTCAGTGTACTCTAGTGTTGCCCAGAATCCTCATAGCCACCTGTGTTGTGCAGCCCTCGGCTCCTTGGGTCCCCTTGGGACGCACAGGCCTGTTCTCGAAGGCTGAACTCATGGCCGGCCTGTCTGCTGGGAGGGCTGAGCCTGTGCTCTGGGCAGTCGTGAGGCTGGAACCCGTGGAAGGCGGCTCCCCTGGGGTGAGGCCTCAGGCACATAGTCTGCTCGCCTTTGGGTCGCCAGTTCTTCTCCGGAAGCCTTTGGTTCCAGCTGGATTCAGCTCCCCTGAACTGAGCTCCTTCCTGCAGAGTGGGCAGGGTCACAGGAGGGTGCTGCCCTGCAGGCCTGTGTCTCCCCCAGGGCCTGCTCCCTGCCAACCCATGCACACCCCACCCTGTGTGCAGGGCTGAGCACCATCCACCCCTTCTCCATTCCATGGGAGGGAGAGGAAGGAGAAGGAAGGGGAAAGAACATCCAGCACCTTCACGAGCCAAGAGCTTTACATACATTAGCACATTTAATCCTCACAGCAGCCCGGGCAGAGGAGGATTAGCCTCAGTTTCTAAAGGACAGAAATAAAGTTCAGAGAAATTAACTGTCTCACTGGGGCTCACAGGGCCAGCAAGCAGTGATGTGGGATTTGCACTCAGGTCTGTCTGTCTGCTGGCTCCGGTCTTGTGCTCAGGGAGAAGGGACTTCCCCTGGGCCTGTGTTCCCAGCCACTCCCCGCGGGTGGAGGGGCCTCTGGGGGCCCTGGCCTCCAGACACTAATGAGCGCCCTTCAGATATTTCCAGATCCTTCCCACCCCAGCTCCAGGGGCTTTGGGAGAGCTGGCTGCCTTTGAAGGGCTCCCCCAGGCCCATCGACATCTCTACTATTTCACACTTTCCCTGCAGGATCGTCAGATGAGGAACAGCTGGGCCTGCAGATTTATTAGAGTTTTGCAAGTGATTCCATCCGCTCTCCTTGTCCCAGCTCAGAGTCTCCTCTGCCCCTGTTCAGAGCCTCTGGAAAGGAAGAGAGTGTTCATGTCAGTGCCCAAAGCCGCTCTGGTGGCATGAAGGCCTCACAGCGGTTCGGGACAGTCATGCGCCCTTAGACCAAGGAGAAACTTAGTTGTATTTCCTCATTTCAGAAAGAAGAAAACAGAAAACCAGAAACTGTCCGGCTGGAAAGGATCATGTTCTCTTCCGGGTTCATCAGCTGCAGGGCCGGAGATGAGTTTGGTGCAGTGTTGTCATCTGGAGGGACCAAAGCCAGTGCTTTGTGCTAACGCCTGTGGCATCCTCCACCTCCTTCCAGGCCCTTGACACAGAGATGTAGGTGGCCATGCTAACGCGCGAGCCCAGCCACGCCAGCCCACACACTGCAGGCATGGCACGGTCCTGCCTCGAAACATCGAACCTCTTCTCCCTCGGTCCTGCTGGGGTCCCCGCTGACGTGAACCTGTGTGAGGTGCACAGTCGGGTGACCTGAGCCATGGTGAAGCACAGAATGAGCATAGCGTGCTAGACAAAAACTGAAAGGCTTGTGGCCACCCAGGGCTCGGAGTTCCACAGCGTAGCCACTTGTCATGTAAGTGCCACTTGCAAGACCTTCAGGTACCTGAGCGGAGGCACAGACTGATAATTTAATAATGAAATATCATTACCCATCTACTCTATTAAAACACATTAATATTTTGACTGCCTATTAAAACTACTAATAATGACACTTTTGAACTAATGGCTCAGAGTGGTTGCGAGGGTGAGTGGATTAATCTGTGCTGAAGGACTGTTTTCCGATAGACTCATCCAGGTCTTTGAGGTACAAAACTCCCGTTGCGAGACTGACGTGTTTGGGAAACGGTAAGTACGCAGTTACCCAAGCAGCCGCGCAGGGGCCGGCACATCAGCTGGTCGCCCTGATCACCATGGCGGCCAAAGGGCTCCACCAGCAGGAGGATGTGTGCAGCAGAGGACCAGGGCCACACCACTGAGGGCCGTAAAGCAGCCTGGGCCGGAAGGAGGCCCCATCCCACCGGAGCCCCCAAGAGACACCACTGAGAGGAACTGGCCGCGGGACATCAGGAGAGGCGGCCGGAGAGCAGAGGAGGGAGGCACGCAGGAAACTGGTGGCAGGAGCTGGCGCTAGCCATGCAGCTGACAACAGCCATCAGGAATGAACAGGAACAGGCCCTGCAATTTGGGCAGAGGAAGAAGACAAATGGACAACACTCGCAGATTGCAGAGATCCGGGGGCAGTGTGCAGTGTCCTCTGCCCCTATCTGGGGTTTCCCAATGTTCTGGTTCTGTCTTGATCCAGAAAGACAACCATGCTATACACCTGCAATTAGGCAAGATGCTTACTTTAGCTTTTTAATGACGTTGTTGTTGGCGCTTCCTGTGATTGGGCTCTTCGCGAAGAATTTGGGAGTCCCTCTGTTTAAAGTTCCCACTTAATGTCCACCAAGATGGAGCTCGCCCAGTGTCCAGGAGAACCGTTTGTACTGTAGAGCTCAGGAAGGAACATCCCACCCGGTTCGTCTTGACCAGTTCTCAGAATGTCCGCTGGAAATGAACAATTCACTTCCCAAAGTTTGGGGTCAGGCCTGCTGTATGCCCTGGCGGAGAGAAGCCAGGTCCCCTTCTAGACTTGGATCAGCTGCTCCGGCCAAGAAAGAGCCCGGAGACCCTCCCTGAAGAGGAAGGTTTGGGGCCACGGCCTCCGTACTCCCTGGCTGGAGAAGACCCCCCGAAGGAGGCTGGCTTTCAGGATCACTCTGGATCTGCTTTGAATTCTGCAAGGATCTAGTTTGCCTGAGCACTTAATCAATTAGAAATGGCAGTCACCGTGGACGTAGGTAAGGGAAACTGCAGTTGGACTGGATTGAGAGGAAAACACATTTCCTGATACTCTGGCGTTTCCTTGGGGGAAGGATCCACACTTGGCTTGGCTTGAATCCCCAGAAACCAAACGGAAGGCCTAGCACTGGGCTTTTTACAATCATGCTGACCACATGGTGTCTGAGTGAATTTTCACGCAGTGAAGAGCCAGCTATTCTGCGTTGTAAAAGAGCGAAAATCCAGTAACCTAGACATCTCACGACGTCCTGAGTTTTTAGTGTCTACAAAGCTGCAGTATCACCCTCATCCTAGTCACCCAGGGGGACCTGCACCCAGTGGGTCACAGAAGCAGTTGTGCCTTTGCCAACCCCTTCTGCTGTGGCCCCAGACACTTAAGGTTATTATAACAGGTCACGTCTCACTTGCAGATTTGTTTACCCTCACACCATGTTGGATGTAAATTCCTTACTCAAAATAACGGTCACTCATTTTCCCCCACCTTGGAATAACAGCCACTTCGTTCACCCAGGTGGCAGTGCCCGGCAGACTGGCTAACTGGCTCTTACGGGCTGAAATGTTTTGGGGCTTATTCCTGCTACATCTCTCCTCCTCCTCTTCCGCTTTTCTACAAGCCACATGCAAAACTCCGCCCATTACTTGATTATCACATTTCATATGGAATTAGGTATTTCAGGTCTCATGTTATTCAATTAGCTTGGCACGGGCTGAGGGCATGACTCAGAGGCACTCCCAGTTTCACCTTCCAGCGGTGGCCACCTCCCCTCTGCTGACCCCGGGGAGACCCTGTCTGGCCAGTACACCCTATTTCCTTCTGAGGCTTTCGTTGAGCTACAATATCTAGGCTTCTTGCAAGACAAAGGGCCTTTTCTGACCAGCTTCGTGCCCACACATTGTCTCCCGTGAGCCTGCCAGAACTATGTGGATGGATTCCCTCGTTTGTCCCACTCAAGGAGACCTGCGGCCCCAAAGACCAGCCCTGTGCTTACCCAGGCTTTGGTGGCTTTTTCATTCTTCTCCTTGTCACTAGACTAATGGCCTCTCTGAAGAGCTTCAGCCCTCTGGGCTGCAGTGTCAGCAGCTCTGGGTGGCCCAGCGCACACTTCCTGCGGGTACACGTGTGTGCTTAAAGTCCTGGCTTCACCCACACATCCTGGTCTGGGAGTCTCCCCTGTCCCGCTCTGGAGCCTTCCTGTTCTCTACATTTCATCAGTGAACCCCGAGCTCCCTGTGACCCCCCAGCAACCGGCGGTGACGTCTTTGGCTATGCTTTCTACCCCTGGAAACAATTTTCTACCACTCCAGAGACACACGTCGACCGCCTTCTCTCCCAGCGCTCTCCCTGCTATACCCACCGCCCTCCGAGGGCCAGGAAATGCACATGGGGCTCCGGTGCTCACTCAGCAGAGTTGCCTGAGTACCTTCAATGTCTAGGAACAGATCCTGACCTTCAGCGTTTATAACCTCGGGGGAGGGGTGGGAAAAAGACACAACCGGAAAGCACACGAAAGTGCTCCGTGAGAAGGCAGAGAGGACCCAGGTGGGACTTAATTCTGCACGTTCACTCTGGACCCTCAGGTCTGAATACCAAGGACTTGTAGGAAATAGCAGAAGGACTTTGGGCTGATCAAGGGAGCTAATGACAGACTAAGTCACGATTCAGGATGAATCAGCAAAGATTCTGTCCTATGGCTCCCAAACTCACTTTCACTTGGGAGGGGGTGATTGTACACCGAGAGAGATCTAAGTTCCCTTTATGAACCACGAGCTGAAGCAGATTCTTGAGAAAGACCTCCCCTAATTCTGAGATTCCCTTTGGCAATAAGACCTCTTAATTGCTCTGAAATTCACATGGTGGTTTAAAGCAAAAATTATAACTTTTTTTGTGGGTTTTATAATGTATGTAAATGTAATACATATGATAATTATAGTATAAAGAGTGGTGCATAATAAACCTCTGTAGTTGCAAAGTTTCTACATTTTATTTGAAATAGTGACTCTAAGTGGACTGTTAAAAGTTAAGGATGTATTGTAATCCCTGAGGCAATCGTTAAAGAATTAATGCAAAGAGGTATAGCTACAAATCCAATAGATAAAGTTAAACAGAATTCTAAAAATCCCAGAGAAAATAAAGAAGGAGGAATATAGAAATAAAAAACAGAGGGGGCAAATAAAACTAAATTCAACCATATCAATAATTACATTAAATGTTAATGGACCAAACATTCCAATTAAAAGGCAAAGATTGTCAGACTAGATTTTTTAAAAGATCTAATTATTTGCAGTCTACAAGAGATGTGTGCTGTAAGTATATAAGTTGAAAATAAATGGATGAAAAATGATATATATTCAAAAGCTGGAGATGCTGTATTAACATTAGGTAAACCAGACTTCAAGACAAAGAATTGCCAGAGAAAGAGGGCTACCTTTTATAATGGCAGAAATTTCAGTTCTTCAGGAAAAGTAAATGATCCTAACCCTGTATGCAACTAATATCAGTGCTTCAAATACAAGAAACAGATTTAAAGGGAGAAACAGCACCATAATCAGAGTTGGAGATCTCAGCAGGAAGGTGTTGTCAGATTTCACCTTCAGGACTAGTGAGCTGTGGGCTGATAAAGTATCTGAGTGAGGGTTAGGAGGGAGCCACACAGGCAGTGCAGGTACAGAAATCTGGAGAGACTGAGACTGGATTCTGATGGTCCCAGGTGATTTTTGTGCAGACCTTACAGCTGAGGCTTCACCTGAGGCAGGGAAGTGAAAATTGAGGGGCCTTGAAGCTAAAGGGGGTGGTGATAGTGATCGCTTTTGTCAGCTGTTCCAGAACAGGATGTCAAGATTTGAATAGCAGTAAAAGCCCAAACTAGCTTCCACCCTCTTCATTATTAGCCACTTAGGATCCCTCTGGCATATACCTAGGAGCATCAAGAGCTAAGCTCACCCTTGATTGTCACCAGGACTTGTTGGGATCTGGAGAAGTGGGGGAGCCTCGTGGTTTTCAAGCTTGCCATGCATCAGGCTCACTCAAGGGCTTGTTAAAACAGATCCCTGGGCCAAGTGCCCGGAGTTTCTGATTCAGCAGGTCTGAAGTAGTGCTCATGCAGAAGCTGCTGGTCTGGGGACTTACTTTAAGAACAACAAATGAAGACAGAATACCAGGGGACCCAAAAGAGGGAAAGAAAAGTGTTTGTGTGCACACGGAATCAGTGTAGAATGTCAGGGCTGGAGGTAAAGCAGAGAGGTGGGACAGGTACAGGAGGCAGGAAAGTGGAGGGGATAGTTATGGAGCTGAACTGTATAGGGCTGGAACCTGAATTACTCATGGTCTAGTGTAGAAATGCAGAACACAGGCTCAGAAATCAAAAACATGGAGTCACCTCTTGATTCTACCATGTATTAGCTGTGTGGCCCCAAAGAGCTCTCCTAAGCTCTAGAGCCTCAGTTTCTCAGTCTGTAAAATAGGGACATGCACAGCACCCAATCCAAGGATCTCCAGTGAGGAATGCAGGGGAAGCCTTGGTGTAGTCTGAGCGAGGTCAGTGGATGGCAGGATCGCAGCTGAGTGTGGGGCGGGGTGTGAGTAGCCGAAGTGGCTTCTGGGTGGCCTCTGTGAGCTGACCACTGCACGGCAGGCTGGCCTGGGAATGTGCTTCCCCAAACCATCCTGAGGACACCGGGCTTTGGACTCTGCTCTGGGCCTCTGTCTCAAGGCCTTCACTTCTTCTAAGTCAGGCTGCTTCCTGGCCGGGCTCAGTCCTCCCGAGCTCCCTGGCAAACTCCAAGTGAGGCAGTGGCTCCTCGGGTGGCGCCAGCCAGGGCTGCTGCAAGAACCCGGCTCTGGACCTACTCGCCCAGCTCTCTGAACTGCCAGCTGGCGTCCAGCACAGCGAACGGCCGCAGCATGCGGACTCCTTTTCTAAAGTAAGAAAACGAAGAGGGATGTGGTCGTCTGCTTTGAGGAAGTGGGAATTCACTCTTCGCCCTGTGTTCTGAGATAAAATGCTTCATTTCCGTGAAAAATGAGATTCAGAGAGGAATCTTTGCCTTGAGCCTTTCGGAGGAGAGAAGAAAGCTGTGTGCTGGTGCAGACGGCCAGGGAACCGGGCCTCCGCCTCAGCTTCTTTCAGACCCCAGGAAGAGCCTCTGGCTCCTGAGCAATACCCCTGTGCAGTCCCGAGTCTCTGTGCTGGCAGCTCTCCAGGGACACGGGTGCTGGCTTAGACAAACCCGAAATTCCCCAAAGCCTTGGCAGTTGAAAGCAGACCCCGACTGTTCGTGTGTTTCGGGACCAGCCTCTCACCTGGGCCGCTCACTCTGATCCCATGTAATCCAGCTTACTCTTCCTCTTACAAAGCCACCGCGAAAGGCTTAGCATGTCTGCAGTGTGTCTGCAGACTTAGCCCAAATGGACTGGGCAGCATGGGTGGGCACTGGTCCCAGGGACCGGAACCCTCCTTGGTAGCTTCCTCACCACGGGGCTTGCCCACCACCAACAGTTACCCCTCCATAGGGTGCTTGCCCAGCGCCAGCTCCGTGGACCCATCTCCCTACCCCTGCTTGCTGTCTGTGTGGTTCAGACGGAGCTCGGGAGAAAGCCCAGCCCGGTCATCTTGAGGGGAAGCATTACTCGTGGCTGGAAATCCTGAGTAAATTTTGAAAAACAGTCAAAGAAAATCCTGCTTAGGGAAGCAAGTTTCCCAGCAGGGGGAAAAAAAAAAAGCCAACTGGCAGAGCCCAACAGGAATAATCAGACATAGTCTCTGGATTATTCACCTTTGGGATAATCCACCCCCCCAACCTTCCCTGAAGCCTGGGTAACCAGGAGGTACCCACATTAAGGTGATTGTCTAGGAAGAATCAACTGAGACATGAAGCCAAATTCCTGAGCAATTTCCACTACAGTCCAGATTCCCTCACGCTGCCTTCCCCATCCAAATGCAGTTCACATTATGTATCTTCTCCCTGGGGGCTGTTGGCCCTGGCAGATGTTTGCGGCAGAACCCTGGGACGGATCCAAGGGTGAGACCTTCTGGGCCCCGCGCGGGGAGGTGCAGCTTAAAGGTGTAGGTGGATTTATCTCATCGGACAGGCATTGCCTGAGCGAGTGTCTGCTCAAAGGGACAGTGAGCCCCCCTCACTTAGCCTTGCAGAATCAGCCCCTCACCTTTCCCAGCCCAACATGGTGGGTTCTTCTCCTCCTTTCAGCCTGAGAAGAATAAATGAGGCAGCAGCTCCAAGCAGGAGGAGGGCGCTGGCCCGGGACCCAGCTGAGTCATCCCTCCAACCCTCCCACTTCTCCTCGTCCTAGTCCTAATACCATAGCTTTAATTTGGCCTCCATCTTCCTCCATGCAAATAGATATCGGCATCCCTGCCCCCACTCTGGGGTTTCCAAGCTTCTCCGCGGTTAAATCAAACCTGAACGTGTGGATTGCCTGGGATTCGCGTATAGGAACTGCCAAGCCGTGGGGTCTGCAGAGGCCTCCACAGCCTTCGGCCCCTTCCTTAGTCTTCTGTCTTTCTGTCTGCAAATCTAGACGGTTCTCACTGGTAGGGGACGGGGTCGCCCCCAGGGAATGCCATTACAAGTGTCGACCGGAGTCACGTAGGCGCCACACTCCTTTAGCCATTCTGGGCAGAAGTAGACTCCCCCCCCCCCCCGTGCTCCCTTCAGTGCCCACCCTGCTCTGCAAGGTACAGGTGCCTGCAGCTGTGAGTGGACAGGCTCTCAGCACCCGGGAGTGCGGCCGGGTCCAGGCAGCTCGGGTGAGGGTGAGGGTGAGGGTGGGTCGCAGTTCCCTCCCCACCTCTCCGGACTCCACAGGACCTGGGAGGACCTGGAGCAGCCTCTGAGAGTCGACAGGCTTATTTTTAGTTTGGGTCCTAGCTCACAGGCCCGATTGCTTTTAGTTTTCCCTAATTTGGGCCAGGTCACGGTGGCATCCCTGAAGGCCCTGGCGTGGACTGTTAAAGGTCTTCAGCACATAGACCATCGGGCAGGGAAGTCCCACCGGCTTCCTGTCCCAGGGCATCAGCTACCCAGGGGCCTGGACCAGCCGCCTTGGCTGGAAGAGGAAGGAACCCGGGCCTCCCAGTGCTGAGCCTTCCGTGATTTGGGGCGGGAGGGGTGTAGACTTAACATCCTGTTTAAATTTGGCACTAGCTGAATTTTTTAACAGGGGTTACGACCCTCCCTCCTCCCCTCCTGGGCCTTCCTTACATATTCCTCTAATCAATTTTTAGCTTTGGCTCTAACTCTGCCCCTCACCTTGGTGCTCTGAGCCTGACCGAGGAGGAGCAGCACGATTTCTTGAAGGCCGCCTTGGGACCAGCTCCCTATACGGAGGCCGCCACAGAGCCCAAGGGGCAAGTGGGGACCAGAAGGTGAGAAGAAGAGGACAAAAAGCATAGAGGGGACGCGATAAAGAGAAGAAGAAAGGAGGGATGGAAAGGTGTGTGTGCCCGCCAGTGTGTGTGCATGCGTGTGCATGCGTGCTTGTGTGTGTGTGTGTTGTGGCTGAGTACAGTCATGCAGGAGGTCCAGAGAAAAGGCCACAGAGAAGGGAAGACACCTAATCACACCCAGGCCCGACTGCCACAGAGCCCAGTGCCGAGCGGAGGCTGTCCCTCTCCAGCACCCAGCCGCTCTGTGACTCCCAGGCGGAGGAGCCCCACATTCCTGCCCGGCAAAGGCCGCTTTAATCAAGGCTCCAGATCCTTCCTGCAGCCGCCCGGGGGGGACTGTAACGCTAAACACATTAGTGTGTGAGATTGAAAGGTAACACATTCTCATGGAAGCCCTCGGAACAATGGGCCCCAGGTCTGGGTTTCATTTGGAGGAACTGTGCGGTGGGAATTTCTCTAATCAAATAAAAGGAAAATGAAAAACTCTATCGTTTGCAAACTTTAATGCTCTTAATTGCATTAATTTGAAAAACATACAAGATCTTTCTGAGTATGGTGTTGGAGTCTGATAGGAGAGGAAGCTCAGGGCCTGGCTGGGACAGAAGCAGGGCTGTGATGCCAGCAGAGGGAGAGGCAGTCAGCGTGGCATGCAGGGCTTGACGGACAACCTGGCCGAGACCCAAGTGATAGGAGGTTAGGCCTCTGTCCCCCTCCTGTCCCCTCCCGGCCTCGGTATTTCCGGGGCCTCCATGGTGGCTGAAGAGGCCTGAGAGCCCCATCAGGCCACTTGGCTTGGACCTGCTGCTGTCACTCACGCCTCATCTGCCCAGACCCGAGCAGGCAGGGCAGAGCCCCTCTGCTCTGTCAGCACCCGCAGCCCGGGGCCAGCTGCTCTTCTAGCGGCAGCCCCGCCCGGATGCCTCCCGAAGCCCAGGCCCCACACTGTCCGTGTGGCCATCCCGCCATGCTGGACCTTGGAGTCTGCCCAGAGCGCCATCGCCGTGGTGGGACGGAGGAGAGAGAAACAGCCTGCACTGGGCCTGGAGTCTGTCGGGGGACAGCGGGGAGCACCCGCACCTGAGCTGACCGCTTACTGTCTCCGTGTCCTATTCCAGAGCCTGCAACCGTGTCTCTCCCCGGAGCTCCGGGGCTGTTCACAGTGGGGGCGCTGAGGGAAAGAATGAATGGGGGCTTCTAACCTTTCGGGCCCCTGCCCTCCTTAGTCTGATAAGGGTGGCGCCCACTCCTTAGAGAAGCCCCTGCGCACCCCGGCTTGTAGCCAAGTTCCCAGGTTTCATCGTGTCCAGGAGCCTGAGTCTTGTCAAGGGGAGTGACTTTCTGGAAGTCCATCCAGGAACTCAGCAGGGTACAAGATGGGGGTGAGGACAGTTCTCTGGAACTGTGGAAGATCTGAGAGACCTGAGACCCGAATCGGCCACAGCCCGGGGCTTAGCTCAGCCTCTCGCACCTGGCTGACCTTGCAGTAAGGATAGATAACGGAGTCCCGCCCCAGGCGGTGCTAGCATCACAGCGCAAGCAGGAAGGCCTCAGAAACCACCCTTAGGTGACAAAAGAGGAAATGAGGGTTGGCAGGGCGCTCATAGCCCCCGCGAGACTTTTACTGGCCAATGCAAAGGACCTTTTTTCCCTGTCTCAGAATCATGATTCCCTTGGCTTCTTTAACCTGGATCGTGCCCTTGCACGTAAAGGAAGCTCATCTCATCTCTTAGGCGTCTTTGCAGCCCTGTGAGGTCCCGACAGGAAATGACTCCCTGGGAGATAGGCTGGGATGTGCAATTATTCCTGTTTTCCAGATAGCAGAGATTTCTGAGTGGGAGAGTCGAGACTGACATTCCTGATAAGGGGCTCCACTTTTGGGCACCCGCCATGTGCCAGGGACAGCGCTGGTCACTGTGCATGTGAGCTCCTTGCATTCCACCAGCACCCAAGCTTCTTGGCCCCAGGTCGGCATTCTTTCTCAGCACCACACTGCCTCCCAAAGACAAGGATGGAAAGCCAGGAGCTTCCAGGGCTCTTTTTGGATCTCCTTTCTTTGTGAAGAGTGCTGCCAGCCATCAGCCAACACCGTTACTCAGAGCTCTGGGCGTGGATGGGTAAGGGACACAGACCTTGCCCGGGTGGAATGCAGGCTCTTGGGGTGGCCAGACCAGCAGCCTCCGGGGGAAACAGAAGAGAGGAAGGGAGTGTGCCCCATGTCCCGGGCATCTCCCATCCAGGGCTGGTTGTGCCACTGTTAGCCAGCCTTGGGAACCTAAGTAAGTGATGTCTCTCCGGGCCTCATTTTCTCCTTATGTGTACAGGGAACTAGACGTGAGTATCCTCCTAGCTCCAAGAGTCCAGGACTGTGACTCCCCGGGGTGCCTGGGGCTGGCCAGGCCTGGGTGCAGGGGATCGTGACCTGTGGGGGGGCCTCTAATCCTGCAGCTTCTTGTCTGCCAGGGCTCAGAGCTCAGAACTCAGGAGCGGGGAGCTCATCTGGGACAAGGGGGGCCCTGGCTGAAGATGATTTACAAAAGCAGGATGTGCTCAGGTTTGCAGGGCCTGATGGTGTGCTGGGGACGGACAGATGTGTTCCGCGAGCTGGCAGATGTTATTTTTTTAAGAACTTCTGAATGCAAGACCCGGGGGGGGGAGGGAAACTCGTGTACTCTCTCCTCGGTGACCTGATTTACTCCTCCCGTCCCATCTCCTGGGGGGGAATATTGCTGCCGTCCCCCAGCCGGGGTCTCCCTCACCCCACCCAGCTCTGCAGTCTCCAGGAGTGCAGGTCTGGCCCAGGAGAGAAGAGACCAACGGCCAGTGCTGCCGGCTCCACCATGCTGTCCGGCGACCTCACCTGTTGGGCAGAGAACAACTCGCAGAACTGGCGACTGAATTCCAATATTAGGAACTCAGAGAAGGCAACCTCAGGCGAAGGGGCTGCACAGTGAACACTCATGTGCCTCAGTTTAAGCAAATCCAGTATACCCCAATCTAAAAATAGCTCTTTCTATTGGAACTCTTTCCCATATGAATTCATTCCCATATGAAAAAGAATCACTGGTTCTGTTCTTCAAGAAGCCAACTCCATTAGTGCATTAAAAAATACGACTCAAGTTGCCAAATGTGATTTCATATGCAATCCTTCTCCCTGCCCCCCAACACACTTCTCACTCCCGATCCCAAAGGAATACCCCGCCTTGCATAAAGAGAGGTTCGCCTGCAGTGAGGGGGGGCTGGTAACCAACATGGCAAACACATGTCCTGGATTTTCCAAGACCGGCTCACTTTCTAATATTAGGTTTCCATTGTCCCACGAGAATGCTTGGAACTATCGGGCCTTGGGGACTGATGCTTCGGCTCTTACAGTGTGAAGCGGTCCCCATGGAGAAGGGGGCACCGTCCCGACAAACCCACTTCCCAGCCTGGCAGGGCTGAAGGGCAAGCCTGGTCAGAGAGGGAGGTGACAGGACGGAGGGAACCCCGAGCCAAGCCCATGAATTCGGGGGAGTTGCCGGGGGTAAGGGCTGTTGCGCGTGGGGTGAGTCAGCCGAGAGGCAGGCCCCTGGGTTCCTGGGATCGATTAGGAGCGTGCCATGCAAACCAGGCCGCTGCGAAGATCCAGAGCTCCCTCCTTGGGCCCGTCTCTGCCTGGGAAGTGGGCGGGTGGGGCCCTGGACGGTGGCCAGGGAAGAGCAGCTTCATGATTAAAGGGTTGGAGACCAGGATGGCTGGTTATTTATGCATTCATCTCGGGTCCTTGCCTCTGCCCCACCCCACCCCACCACCCGGCAACTCAGACTCAAGGCCCAGCCCTGGACCCCACACTGGGCCCGGGGCGGGTGGGAAGAAGGCATGGGTTTCCAGAAGGTTCACCTAGCACCTGGGGTGTGCGGCAGTGCGTCCAGCACACATACACCAGGAATGCTCCCACAGTCCTTTGGGGTAAGCGTGACTGGCTCCATTTTACACATGGAAACAAATCGCAATTCTTCCCTCCAGGTCATGTAGCCAAGTGGAATAAGGACCCAGGCCTGCTGATTCTCTCTCATTGCAGCACATCAGAAATGACTAAGCGAGGCTGGAGTCAGAGGCGAGAGTGGGGAAACCCAGCTGGGCTCCAGTCACTGGGCTGTTTCCCCAGCGCTAAAGTGTAGTTCTCAAAAGAGTGCTATCTAGTACTAACGGTGAGGATGGTGCTATGTATGAGCATTTTTCCAGCAGCTACTGTACGCATGACATTGCGATCCTTACAACAACTTCCCAAGGCTGGTATTATGATCCCTGTTGCAGACCATGGAAACAGACTCAGAGACACTCCCTGGGAGCAGGATTTCCAACTTGGTTGGAAAATCGGCGGCCCCGTGTAAGGTGCTGGAGGTTTCAGGTTTGGGGGGTTCCTCTGGTGTCATTCTGAGAGTGTCCTTAGAGCTCAGGCACCTCACCGCAGTAGGCCATTGACAGACTGACATTTTCTGGGGCACATACTAACTTTCATCTGTGCTTCTTTCTTGCATTTTTCTTTCAGGCCAAATCCTACTTATCCTTAAGGACTGAGTTGAGCTCTGTTGTCTCTTCTGCTGGTACTCTTCCCCAAGCTCCTGGTCACAGATACATATTCTCTCTCTCTCTCTCTCTCTCTCTCTCTCTCTCCCTCTCAGAGCTCTGCAGTTTGTGCAGCAGGTAGAACCCGGGAGTCTCCTGTTTATCTGGCTCAGTTGTAAAGAAGTGCATCTTTGGTGAGATTTCAGAGTGGGCAGAGTGGAGTCCCAACCTGGGCTGTTTAGTGAGTCACAGGGGATTGTCTCTCTCAGGGAGGTAGGTGGTGGGATGGTAAGGGCTGTCTGCTCACAGTGCCAGGCCCACACAGAGGTCATCCTGCCTCTTTTCCTTCATCTTTCTTACTCCTCCCTGCATTGCTCTCTTGTGTCCGAATGTCAGGTCTTTCCTAGTGGATGTGCTGTAATCTGTTCTCCTTAGGTCTCATCATTATGGTCCCAATTCGATATTGTAGAAAGAACTTGGGACCAGGCACCTCCCCCTAGGCCCTGGGCCTAGTGGCCTTTAAACCTGCTTGTGGCAGGTTGACCTTGGGCTCCTCTCTCTGGGCCTCAGAGCTGGCTGCTGGTGTTCACTGGGATCAGGAAGAGGAAGATGACCAACAGTGTCTTTGCTTAGAAGCAGACCATCTAGAGAGGGGCCCAGCAAGGAGGGGGGGGGGTCACTGTAAGTCCAGGCAGTGATCTAGGCACTTCAGGCATGGATAGCACACTGGGAAGGAACAGGAAGAAGAGAAGATAGTGATACCTGTCCCTGCCAGGGAGCCAAACGGCACCCCCAGAGGAGGGGACACCTGAATGAGGATGGGGAGGATAATGGGAGTTCGGGGGATTGTTGACTTACCTTGATCTACTCTTGACTTCAGTTAAGATGCCTGAGGTTATGACTACTTGGCTTTGAGGGACCCTTACGGACAATGAATCCAGGTACAATCTGAATCCTGGTGAGAGAGCAGGTCACAAAGGAAACGGCTGGTGGGAGAAACCAGAGAGGCAGAAACTCTGGGAGAGGGTTAGGTGCTGCGGGGATCAGGAAAGATAGAGGTGGTGAAAAGTGAGAAACTTTTTGCATTAAAGAAGAAAGACTGGAAGGAAATATGCCAAAATGCTAATGGCAGTTGCTTCTGGCTGGTGTGACTGTGGGCAAGTGACCTTACCCTGCTCTTATGTGCTGCTTGGTACTTGCCAGCTTTTCTACAATAAGCATCTATTTGATAATCCAGAAACACAACAATTGGAGCTTGTTTTAAAAAGAAGTCATTGGTGACCTTGGCAAGAGCAGATTCAGACGAGTTGTTCCGACAAGCCAGATTGCAGGGCATTAAGAAAGTGGCAGGGGGTGAGGAAGCAGAGAGGGGAGCGGAGCCTCAGAGAAGGTTGGCAGGAAAGGGAAGGACAGAGATGGCACCTGGAGGCCGCAGGGCTGAGCAAAGATGTTCGTTCTTGATTGAACGTGGGAGGGACTTTTTAAAGTGATGACATTTTCTGAATTAAAAAATGCAGAACCTTATAAAGGATTTTTGTGTCTTTTCTAAATATGAGCCACAGACAGAGAAGATTTGCTGGAATTTTTGTGACTTTTCAACAGTTGGTGGAGACCACAGGGTGGGGGAAATTATGAAACTAGGGTTATTCTGGAAAACCCAAGCTTTGTGGCTGTTGAACATTGTGTGGGTTTCCAATCAGAGAGGATGGAGCAAGTAAAAGAAGATAAAGAGGGTGCAGAGAAATAGGAGCCAGGTGTGGTGGTGTGCACCTCTAGACTCAGCTAGTGGGAAGGAGTTTGAGACCAGCCTGGGCAACACAGCAAGATCCTATCCTAAAAAAAAAAGAGAGAAGGAATGAAGAAGAAAAAGGGAACATCTATGTTTGTCACGATATTGTACAATAGACCAAAGATGGAATTAACACAAGTGTTCATGGCAGGATGCATGATTAAACAAGATGTGTTATAGCCACACAATGGAATATTATCCAGCCACAAAAAGGCTACAACATGAATGAAGTTTGAAGGCATTGTGCTGTGTGAAACATACCAGTCACAAAAGGATAAATATTTATGACTTTGCTTATATGTAGTATCTGGAAGAGTCAAGTTCAAAGAGACAGAAGGTGATTTCCTGGGATTAGGGCTGGGGAGAGTTAGTGTTCGGTGGGCACAGAGTTTCAGCTCTGAAAAAGGAGCAAGGCTGTGGAGGTTGGTGGTAGTGATGGCTAAAGACAATGTGAATGGACCTAAAGACACTAACCTATACACTTATAAGTGGTGAGGACCAGTAAATTTTATATTATATTTTAGTGCAATTTCAACAAATTAGAAATAATAGATGAAATCATGTAAAAAACAAAACAGAGGAAAGCAGTATGTGTGTCTATAAGGGAGCACCACTGGAAGTCCCCATGGGGCTGGCTTTGGACAAGTGGAAAGAATACTTTGTGTTGAGAGGAGGTGACCGTAGGAAGGTGATAGAGGCAGAAGTGTGCCAGAGAAGTCGTGGGGTCAAGTCAGCACCCAGAAGGAGAGTCTGCCCTCCAGCTACGGCTAAGATGCAGAGAATAGTTGGGTTTATTCATTCATTCCTTTGTTCAGTGAAGTGTGGTGCGTCAGCACACAGGCCCATCGCACAGACACAGCACCTTTGTGAGACTTGGGAACAAGCTCACCACCCCCTTCCCAAGCAGACGCAGCCTTAGGGGTGCAGGATTTACTCAGTGGACAGGCCCTCTGTGAAGTGGGAATTTCAGCCCCTACCTGGCTGAGTGACTCTGTATCATGAGGCATTTGTACTAATGTACCCATTAGCCCTGCAGACTAGAAACCGGGTGGACTGTACCATTTTCTGAGCTGTGAGCCCAGTGTCTGTCCAGAAATGTTCCATGTCTCCATGTTGAGGGAGCAGAGGGGAGAGATGAGAGGCAAATCCACTGGCCTGCACGACCCTGAGTTCTGTGCATTTTGCTTCTGCAGTGATCTAAGGTCAGGAACATGAAAACCACGGCAGAAGCTGCTGGCACTGGGTCAGCACTGAAGATCCAACAGCAGGTCAAGGGGACAGGAGTGCAGAGAAGACACTGAAGGGGCTGACTCAGCGTCCAAACTGGGGAGGAAGGAGCCTGGGGACAGGGCCTGTGCGCGAGGGGCTTGGGAGTCTGCTCATGGGGGCGACTGGCTGGTACCCCGGGCAGGTAGGACACCTCTGTACCTAACCAGCTCGGGACAAAGAGACACATGGCTGACGTTGATTACCTCTGGACCATCCCCGGGACAGGATGCCTATGACTAAAGTTTAAGAGACAGTGAAAAAACTTAACTGACAAGCAATTGTTCGCATTTACGGGGTACAGTGTGGTATTTCAGTACTTGTCTCTACTGTGTAAGGACCAGATCAGGTGAGTGACACGTGTATCAACACACAATTCATTGTTTCTTTGTGTTGGAAGCACACACAATTCTTTATCCTAGCTCTTCTGATCCACAATCAATTGTTCTTGGCCATAGGCTCTCCTCAGTTTTAATAAAAGCCTGTCCAACCCGCCATTATGTCTAGTAGGTGTTGTCTTCCTCAGTGTCAGCACAAGATAGTGATCTTTGGGCTAACTGTGGACCAGGGTGACAGATTTGGGGTTGTGGAGACAAAGGTCCAAATTTCAACTTTATAATTTAGAAGGTACACAGCTCTGGCTAAGCCTCCAGTTTCCTTAACTGTGAAATGAGTTCAATTATACCCTCCTCCCCTCCTGGGAGCTGGTACAGATTGACCGTGTTAATTCCTAGAAACCGCCCCAGACAATGCCCGTGCAAACAAATGGTCTACAGCTTGGCACAAACCTGTGGAGTTTGGCAGGCTGACATCAGGAAGTTTTGACCACTGACCCCGATGTGGGCTGTTTTGGGGAGGTAGAGCTCCCGGCCTCCTCCCCACAGGGACCCCAAGACCGGTTAGTCAGCTGCTCAGTCTTCGGGCTCTCTTCGCCCCCTCTCCCTCCCATTCCTCCCAAAACCCAGTGGCCGCAGAGACAGAGTGCTGCTCTCCAAACGTCAGCCGCCACCGGAGCGGCTCAGGTGGAGGAGGGTGTCACAGACCGAGCGGAGAAGGGACGTCCTGGTGGAGCTGGCGCCCGAGACCAGTGATCTAGGGGAGCTGAGTGTGGTGGTGACACGGCCTCTGCTGACAAGGGTACCTTGAGAGATGGCACAGGGCACCCAGCCATGAAGTGGGGTATACTCTGGGGAGGTGTGGTACCCATGATGGATGCCACGGAGTTTAGTGGTAAACTGAGGCTCACAGTGGTGAACAGAAATGACCTGAGAGACAGCGGTGTCCTCCACTTCCTCCCTAGTCCTACCTTGTGTTCTGAACCTGCTGCTCTGCTGTCAAATTGGGTTCCTACTGGCCGGGGTCCTGTCACTAGAAAGGAATGTAAAATGTCCTTATGTATCAGACAGCACTCTGGGGGTGGCCCTGTGACTTCTCCCTGGTCCCTCGCTCACAGCACCACTGGCTACCAGGCAACAACAGCTCCCGGTGCTCAGAGCCCGCAGTATTACTATGTGCTGCCCCGGCCCTAGCCAGACGCTCTTGGAGGAGGCCATTAGGAAGGAGGGAGCAGAGCGGAGGGAGTCTGTCCTGCATGCTTTCACGGGGCTCCCAGGTTCCACGCACCCCGCTAGTCTCTGGGGATCAGAGTGAACAGAAACTGGTCTCAGCTCTTAAGGACCTCTGTGTGGCAAGAGACAGAGACCCCGAGTTTCCCCTGGGCCCCGAGCACTCCCAGAGGCCCGACCCTCACGTTCCGTCAGAGGAGAAAGCAGCTGCCAGTTCTGCTTCAGTAAACCTGGCAAGGCTTCTCCGAGGTGGGACCTTGTCAGAGGTTTTGAAGGAGAATTGGAAGAGGGAGGCCAGGGACTGGGTGTCCCAAGCTGGCTCTGAGAGGCTCCGAGAGCTTCTGACTCAGCAGAAACGTGTCCTGCTCGGGCTCTCTGGGGACCCCCAGTGCCATCCTGATTTCGTGATACCCAGGAGCACCTATGCAGGGCGACAGGGTCTGCGATGGGGCTGCAGCTGTTTCTGATTAGAGGCAGGAGGAGGTGAGGGCCGGAGAACCTGGTTCACCACCTCTCCCAGTTAGAGCCTATCATTTCCAGACGGGAAGGAGGGGCCTTGGAAGGATGGGCTTTGTGCTCCGGAATGGAGATAGTGCTAGGAGGGGTTGGTGGGCTGGGCTGGACCAACCTGGCCCTGGAGAGACTGGCCGTGGGGTGGGAAGATGCTGTTTATTTGACTATGATGTGTATTTAAAGGGCTCAGTTACAATGGGCCCGGGGCGCTCTTTAACAAGCCACAGCTGTCCAGTGGCCCACTAGCTTTCCTGACATCTTCTCCGGGCTGGCCCTGGGGGGCAGCCCTCCAGCCCTCCCTGTGGGCCAGGGTCCTGAAAAGGTGACTTCTCGACCCTGGCCCCTGAGCTACCATGATGAATGGCACTGCTGCCCCATGCAGACAAATGTCTTCCTGGAACAAGTCCTGTTTGTTTAAGGAAAACAATCACAACCTACTCTGACAAAAACCCCTCTCTTGACTGAAGGCCCTGCCCTCACCTGCCAGTGCCCATCTCTTGGCCTCTGGACCCTGGAAAAGGACATGACAAAGACCAGGCAGCTCTCAGCACTGCTCTCAGGCTGGGACAGAGCAGCGGGACAGGGACAGCTGGACCTAGTCGTCTCTGGAGGTGCATTGGAGAGAACTGACCTTCCGTGACAGCTTGGAGAGACAGCAGACACTATGGGAAGGCAGGGGCTTTGGCCATGTGATATCTGTTCTCTGCTCAACTTCCTCCTCTCCTGGTCTCACAATGGTCATGGGTGTGAGACCAGTGGCTTTCGACCTGGCTACACAAAGGGCCTCACCTGAGGAAATACTGATTCAACTGGATTCCAGACGCCCGCCATTTTCCCCATTAAAGCCTTCAATGAAGGGCTGTGCAGCCCGGGCTGGGGCCCCTGGTTTGGGTGGTTCCCAAGGTCCCTGACTCTGTGGCTCATTAAGTCTCCTTGAAAATTCCTGGTTTCTTAGGCAACACCTCCGGGGAGTTGTCAGTTTGCAGGCCATGGGCCCCAGAAGTTCCTCTACTAGGAGCCGCTGAGGGAGGGGCAGGCAGGACCTCAGGGTACATCTGGTCCAGTTTGGTTTGAGATATGGCAAAAGTGCAGAGTATTTTTCTTTCACAGCTCCCATGGGAGGTGCTTTGTAAATAAAATGTGTCGACAATGTGGGAAATGACACTTGTTACAGATGGGATTGTTGAGGTTGAAAGAACAACTTGCAGCCAGAATTGTTAACTCCTTTCTGTCTCCTGAGTTAGACTGAAACCCCCTTATGGGCAGGAAGCAGTGGTTTTTGTTGTTTTGTTGTTTTATTCTCTTGACTTGGCAATAAGTGACTGAACGGACAGACGGACAGACGGATGGATGGATGGGGTCTTCTGCCAGGTATGTTTTCCTTCCTTATTTTGGGTACTTGTCACTAGATTCAGCTGTGGGTCATCTCGCTGTCATCACCTCTGGCACCACTGTGAATAATGGGGAGGCGGGGCTGAACGAGGCAGTGGGTATTGAGAGAAACTGTTAGCCTTGGGGCTGAGAAGAGGCCATCAATGAGAGCAGGCAGCCGAGGCTGGTCCTGACAGGCCTGCTGTGAACGGTGGGGCCAGACTCCGAGCCTGTGGGGCTCCGCCGGAAGTGCGCAGCTCCCTCTGCCCCATGGCACACAGAGGAAGGTCACGTCCTCAGAGGACTTCTGGTCACAGAGGTCATTTCAGTCAAAGGAAGAATGTGGACCTGAAGCCATCAAGTGAGAGAAGAGGGATTCCGTGCTGGGCGAGGCAGGCGGTGGCACCCAAGTCTATCTGCACGGCTCCAGCAGACTCTTGGTTCTGCAAGATACCCAGTAGTCCGCCGACCAGCCATCTCTGAGCGTCCTCTGAGCTCTGCAGGAGAAGGTCAGGACCACTCCTCCAGAGCTCGCTGCCACAAGGAGAAGCTGTCCGGAAAACTGTTGAGGCTGGTGAACTGCAGGGAGAAAGCGCTTTGAGGGCTCTGCAGAGGCTGGAAGCTCAGTGGGAGCTCTTCAGGCACCCAGGCCTCTGGGCACACTCTGAGGTGCCCAGGGGGGTCTGCTGTGTGAACTGGTTTGGGGTGCGGATCCTTCGGATGGCGAAGGCATTCTAGCGGGTACGATGTGGGTAAAGCAAAGTGATCCATGCGGGAGATGCAAACAGGCAAATGCGTACAGAAAGGAGGAGACGCACCAAGAGCAGGAGGATGGAATCGAAGGCCTTTTTGTTAGAATAGTTGAAAAGGATTCCCCCAGGAAGCAGTAATCCGTTTTAGTCCTCCTCACTCTGTGTTGATTTGCCCAAGTTGCAGGGAGATCTGGTGCCGATTACCAGGTTTCGGTGCATTAGGTAATACAACAATAAAATCCGGTCACTGAAGCACAAAGTCCCCTTTATTTTGACAAGTGTAGTTTTTACTCTGAAGTGTTATCATAAATAATTAAATTAAACCAGTAAATGGCTTGTAGTATGCTTTGCTGAAGTAACAAAGTCTCCGTAACCCCAGACACTGAGCCACTCCTTTGGGGCATTCTTGGCTCAGAAATATTTGAGAGTCTTTTTTAGAATTCAAGAATATTTGAATTCATCAAGGGCAGAAGGCTCATTCCATCCCATCTGGCTGCCCCTTTCCCACTGGGGTTTCCTCATTCTGCCACACCCCATCCTATTTTCTCTGGGGTACAGGGGGCTGAATCCATGTCTTTGTGCGTGTTAGGCAAATGCTCTACCACTGAGCTGCACACCTGTCTTCTGACCTGGAACAATATCAATTAGTAGTGGATTTGTCCTCCGCCCTGGGCTGGCCTGCGTGGAATTTGAGGTGCCACTGCGCATACTGGGCAGGCTTTTCTTGAGACAGCTACTTAGGCACCAGGGCCTTCATAAATAGGCACTTCGAGGCTCAGGGTGAAGGGTTCTCTGATTGCCAGGCAACCCCTCCCTGCTTCTCTTATCATTCTATAGCTAAGGAAACAGGCCCGGAGAAGCGAGGTGGCTCGGCCTGTTTCTTGTTGACTAATGGACAGGATAGAGCCGCAGGTGGGGTGTGAGTGGAGCAGCGTCAGAAACGCAAAGGAAGAAGGTGCTGGTGTGCTGAGGCTGTGGGTTAGAAAAAGAGAAGAGGAAGGAGGAAGTAAGAGTGGGGACAACCTGGGAAGAATTCTCAGGAGGAAACGCTGAAGAGCAGTCAGCAGAGGCCTCAGCCTGCTAGCCCTGCAGGCAGACAGCTACTGGACTCGCGAGAGAGAAGTGAGATCTTTGCTGTGGAGAAGCAGCAAAGGTTCTGGAGAGAAAGCCAAGAGTCAGAGCTGGCTCAAAGCAGGGAGATGTGTCCCTCCTGCAGGTGGCCAGGACGGCCCTCTGCCTCCTGTTCTGTCCCCTCCTTTGCTCGTCACTGTCTTGCTTACCACATTCCAGAGAATCCACTTCCCTCATCCTCGTAGGGCTCTCAGATGCGGTGGCAGCTGCTGGCTGTATTGCAGAGGGGTGGCGCCCCAGCTTGCAGGACCCAGAGCAGGGGTGACCTGCAGAAGAAGCTGACTACAGCAAGAGTCCAGGCTCACCGCCGAGCCAGCTCTGGGGGGACAGTAACCACCAGAATCCTGGCTGGAGAAGCCTCTAGAACTCCGATGAGCCCGGCAGAGCGAGGGCGTGCTTGGCCTCTCCACAGGCCGGCTGTGTTTTGTAGCGCCTTGAGTGGAAAGGAAAGCACGTTTCCTAACTCCATGGAACTCCGAGCTGTGTAAACAATGGAGACAGAGCTTGGAACAGAAATCACCTACAGGGTAGACAGAACAGCCCCACAAGTCCCCATGGGAAGAGGCCAAGGCTGCACTGGCCTGAGGTAGCATTTGACAGAGCACATGGGCTCGGAAGCCAGGGAGCTGCAGCGGGGTGGGCTTTGCTCTGGGCTGCTGGTTGTCAGGGCAGCTTCCTTTGCTGACCTCCACCACATCCTTCCCAAGGAGCACAGGCCCGGAGGGAGGAGACCACAACTCCCTAGGACCCCCGCCCAGGCCTGTGCCCCTGGGCAGCTGTCAGGTGCCTGGCTGGCCTGCTGGTGCCCCCGGCAGTGGTGGTGTACCCCAGGCAGACATCCACAGCAGGCTGTCTGTGTTGCTGAAAGCTCTGAGCTGTTCACTGTCACTGCCCTAGGGTGCTCTAGGCCACGTCGTCTTGCTGGTAGGAGCAGGACAGAGCATGGAGGAGGGAGGTGCCGCGCCTACTGGGTGAGATATGGAATTGTACCGAGATCCACTCTAAATTGGCTCCTTGGGGACCTCCCCATTGGCTTCTTCCAAGAAGCTGTCTGCACCCCAAGGCTGTGCCCTGCAGCACTCAAACTGCACCTTGAGTCAGTCTGGTTTATTTCAGTGTCTACTCTGTACACAGCAGATGCTCAATAAATGCTTTGGGGGCAGAATAAGGAATCTCTTGACCATACCTGATGTCCCTGTCAGGATGGGCCTGGCTGCACCTGGCCTAGAGAGGAGCAGGGGAAGGCTGGGAGGTCAGAGCCCCTCTGGGGCCTCAGCACAGCCACATGCCCCCCGCTGTCCCTGCTGGATCCCATCTTCCCTGCGCCCAGTGCGTCCGTGACCACTGCATCCCCTCCCCGGTCAGGCGCCACAGGACGTGTGTGGCCAGCCTGGGGGAGGGGTTTGTAAACAAACAGCCCCTGGCCCCCCACAATGCCAAGGCTCCCCTCTCTGGGCACAAGCTGGACCATGTGATGAGCATGCAGAAGTCATCTGGCAGAAACAGACCAGGGCCTCTGCCTCTCAGTCAGCCCCCAGCCCGGTGAGATAGCGCCTGAGCGCCCCTCCTGCTCTCCCTCCCTCTTGGGCCTTTCACCCCCTAATCCGACGAGTGGGGAGCGGTCACGTGGGCCCCCAGCTCTCGACAGGAAGCTGTCGGCACCACTGGCTTGCAGGGCCGGCTCCCTCACCGCCGCCGCCCAGGAGGCAGGCTGCCTTCCCCCAGCCCGCTTGCTGAAATCCAACCCCGGTTTCCAGCTGCAGCTCCAAAGAGCCCCGGGCCGGCCCTCCCCGGGGACCCTGCGGCCTGCAGATCTCACGGTCAGGGAATTTTCCCTGTGCAGTGTTCCAAGCCGGCAGAGCCTCCAGAACAAAGGGCAGAGAGAGACACAGACAGTCTTCCCCTCCTCACTGCGACCTCCTCCTTCCCCACCGTCAGGGCCAGCGGGGACCAGGGGACAGAGGTCGCTGCTCCTGCTCCCTGGGCAGGGGAGACAAAGACCCACCTGGGGAAGCAGTCCCCAGAGGAGCCGGCCCAGCTCAGTTTAGAACAACCCCATTCCTTCCAGCTCTTCCCCTCCTGGGAGGAATCTAACCTGGCCTGGCTCTGACACCCCAAGGGCCAGGGTCACAACCAGGTTCTGCAGAGAAGGGGGCGCCAGCCTCACTGCTTTCCTTCCCTGGAGGAAAAGCAACTGACAGAAGAAAATGGGGGTTTTGTTGCTGCTCCTAAGAACAGACCCTTCCTCAGACTCTGCGTTGTTACTGAATAACAGCCAGCAGAGGGGAGGGATCTTGGAAAGGCTGGGTTCGAACCGGGACCTCACTGTCTGCTGGCTGTGTGGCTGCTCTGGCTGTACAGGTGCTGAGCCCTTGCGGCCCTGAGGCTCCTGTCCCCCTCTGTGTACGGACTGATTGTTTTGCCATGCTTACCTTCATTCACTCAGCGAATATTAAGCACCTACTATGTGCTGGGTGTAAAGTCACGTTGCTGGAGGTGGAAAAATAAAGGAATCCCCATTCGAGGACCACACGGCTCCTAGCTATGAGGGTTCTTGGAAAACCAAAATGCTGAAATAAACAGATAAGGACCAGCTGTAATGATCTCATTAACTTTCTGGGAATGGGACTGCTAAAGCGATTTTTAAAGTTCTTAAAAACAGTTAAGTAAGCCAGACCTGTCTCTGTAATCTGGCCTGCACTATTTATTTGCTTAGCAAACCGTTCCTTCATAGATAGAGCAAAAGGAAAGGCTTCAGACCTGCCTGAGGCAGAATTTCTCCCAAATTCAGAGTGAGTGGGGTCTGAATTAATTAGTTCGTTCTGTATTTTAATGTATAAACCTGGGCTCAGGAAATTTGGCCTTTAAAGCAGGTGCCCTTTCAAATGAGTGGGGTTTCATGTGACTATTTTAACGTCAGCTTCATTACCCTTTATGGGCTGCAGGAGTGGCGGGGAGGGGCGGTCTGGGGTAGTCTGCTCTGTGAGTGGCGAGCTGGAGGACCTGTAAAACAGACCCTGGGTCCCAGCGGCCTGTCCCAACCAGGGCTGGCTGGATGACCTGCCCACCTCCCTGGGGAGTATATTCACACTTGCGGCTCCTGCCTGGGGTATTTCCCGAAGCGGGTGAGGGCAGCTGGGCTCCTGTTCCACCTGGCTGGGCCTGGCCTCTTGACCTCTCATGACTCTCCGGGCTCTTGTTCAGCGGGTGAGCAGCCTCCAAGTCCTCAGCACAAACGCCCTCTCGGGAGCCAGCTCACGGGATGCTCTCACTCGAGAACCAGTGCTTGCTCCTCCTGCCTCTTGACTAACCTGGAGCCCCCCCCGGTCCTCACCACTGGCCCCACCTGCCTGTGCTCATCACCCGCCCCGCCATATTCCAAGTCAGCTGCCGGTGTGGGCAGCTTGGTGCAGCAGCTGCCTGTGACTGCTGCACACTGATGGCCAGTCTTAAGTGAGATTTGGCAGATTTGGTTTGAAGAAAAGTAGCATGAAATACCTTAATAATTTTTATATCAATTACATGTGAAAAAAGTAGTATTATGGATCGATTGGGTGAAATAAAATATATTATTAAAATTAATTTCACCTGTTTCTTTCTACTTTTTTTGAGACAGGGTCTCGCTTTGTAGTTCAGGGTGGCCCTGAGCTCACTATGTAGCCCAGGCTAGCCTGGAACTCAGCAGTCCTCCTGCCTCTGTCTCCCGAGTGCTGGGATGACAGGCTTGAGCCACCATGTCTGCCACTGTGATATGTGGTACTGATTGCTGGTGGGCATGAGTTACCATGCCCGGTATTGTATGTGGTTGACCAGGTGACCAGGGATCGAACCAGGGACCTTTGCACTTGCTAGGCAGGTGCTGGAACCACTGAGGTAAATCTTCAGCCTTCTTTCTACTTTTCTATTTTGTAGTGCTCAACATTGCACCCAGGGCTCAAACTCAGGGCATTGTATACAAGGGGTGATCAAAACATACAGTGAACATGTAAAGTTAAATTTTTTTTTTTTGGAAAGGTCTCGCTTTGTCCTTCAGGCTGACCCTGAACTCACTACGTAACTCAGGCAAACCTTGAACTCACAGCAATCCTCCTGCGTCTGCCTTCTGAGTGCTGGAATTACAGGTGTGAGCCACCACTCCCAGCATTGTACTATGTGGTTACCAGGGATCAAACTCGGGACCTTGTACTTGCAAGGCAGGTGCTAGAACCACTAAGCTAAATCCCCAGCCCCTAAAATTTTATTATAGTAAAAGACCCATTGTCCTGAACCTCCCCCAATAATTTGTTCCATGCTTCTTCCTTCTTTCTGAAATTGTGCAGGAAGCCCTCTTCTTGTGAACATCTTTATGAAGTATGACTGAAGACGGGGGAGTGCTGTGGCTGTGCCCGCTGGTGCCAAGGCAGGCTCTCTAACCCATTACGGTATGTCCTTACCTTTGCTGTGCTGATTTGTGTGTGACTTTGCTAAATCTCTGCTTCCTTTGTGTCGAGTGGGCTTGATGATATAGAACTAGAAGAGCCGGTAGTTGTGTCAAAGCAACTAGCACAAACCAGTTAAGTCAATACAGGTTCCTGTCTTTATTTCCCAGAGTGCATTGCAAAGCACCTCCTGTTTCTTTGGCCTGGGTGTGCCCAGCACCAGTGGAGCCTCGGCTAACATTGGGTTGAACTGCAAAGCTGGGCACCTGCATAATTTACACCTCTCCAGCTGTTTCTACTTCACGGCCAGGCTGAGCATCTCTGTCCTAGCAGATCTGTTCGCCCCTTAGACCTCAACGCCCTGACCTCTAATCTTCACTGGCATCCTTTTAGCGTTTTACACGGGTGTTGTGTTCTCTTAATGATAACTAACATTTGTGAGAGCCGACTAAATGCTTGGGATTTTACGTATCTTATCTCTGGTCCTCACCACAACTCCGCAGTGTAAACTAGATTAGCCCCACCCTGCTGATGAAGAAGCCAAGGTAGAAACATGAGTCCGTTACTTGTGAAACAAGGGCTGGGAGGCAGGGAAATGGTCAGCTCTAGGTAGGTCTGGCCTGAGGAGCACCGTTGAGCCTCAGGCGCAAAGGTCTTGCTTTACATCCTTCAGTGAGCAGAACAGAAACTTCCAGGGGCAGAGACTGTGCCTTCCTGCACACAGCGGGTCTCAGATGATGTGTCCAGCAGCCCAGGGAGCAATGTCAACTCTACCTGCGAGCGTGCACAGGGCCGGCCAAAGGAGTGGGGCGCGCCGGGCTGGGGCAGAGGGAGCTCTGCACTGTGCTGTGCTCCCGGCGCTGGCTCAGCACAGGCAGGTGCCTTCCCGGGCCGCCCTCTGGCAAGTGCAGAAAAGCTGTGGGAGAGACGGCGGGGAGACACGGGCTCCTTGGTTTCTAACTCAGCTTTCACACCATCAGTCTCTTCCTGCAACTCGCTGGCCCAGGAGCTCTGCTGACATCACAAATCCTGCAGCGGAGGCCACGGGACTGTTTTGGGGGCTCCCCAGCCCAGGCCAGGTGTCCCCACCTCACCCTAGTGGCACCTCCCTCATCTGCAGGCCTCCTCCTCAATCTGCCAAAACCTAGGGCTGCCCGGATTTTCTGGATCAGCCCTGAATCCATGTAATTTTCTTTTCAAAACTGGTGGTTTGTGAAAGGTTTGAGAGAACGTGATTCCACGTCGTGCTTTTGAAAGACTTTAAGCGCTAATGTCCCTGTATCAGAGGAGAAGGCCTCACCTCCCCTCACACGGTGGAGTCGTCACAGGGTGCAAGGGGCCAGGCAGGGCACACGGTGACATAGAAAGACCATCCCGGTGGCAGGAAAAGGCGGGGACTTCCGTGACAATGATCCCAGTGGGTGTGTTGTGCGACTCCAGAGAACCCTATGTGCCAAGCTCCCTGTGACATGTCTGGATGAATCTTGTTATTAAGGGGAAGAATTCCTCTGGGATGACCCGCCCCCACAAGCCACAGGACTCAGGCCAGGCCCCTCACTTGCTGCCCCTTCCTAGGAGGTGACGGGAGTGGAGGCGGCCAGCCTATCGGGGCACCGGAGAGCCTGTGGGCGCTTGCCCAGGCTGATGCCTCACCCGACCTTCCTAGAGCCCTGGGATTCTAAAGGGCTGCATCCTCCTCACCCCGCATTGCCTTCCAGGAGCAAAGTGCGGCCACGGGTTCCATGAACAGCCCCCTGTTGCTCTGCCTGCAGCACAAGGAGGGGAAGTGGGAGATCCGCCACGGTAGACGCCATCTCCCCCTCCGGGGTCCCCACCCTGGGTTCAGAGCCAAGTTCGGGAGTAAGCCAATCTTGACACTTCTCCTGGCCGGGCACAAGGGCAGCGTGGCCCTGTGGTGTGTGCCTGGGGTGTGCGAAGCTGGCAGGGAGCCAGTCCTGCAGCTGCCAGGAGCCCACAGCCTTCCCTTTCCTCTGTGACTCTCTCCTTCTCCTGGGGCAGCTGGGGACCCCACCCACAAGCTCCCGATCTGACATTTCGGGCCAGTCCCCAAACAAACCAGGCAGTTTGCAGAGCGGTTATGAGCTTCACTCCCCACTCAGACCCTGATTCCTATCTTGTCCAGTTTTGCTACTTATTGACTTGAGCAGCCTCGGGAAAATTATATACAGTCAGTCTTATCTGAAAAATGGATGCAATAAAAATGGATGTAAAGCACCCAGTGCAGACTCAACAAACAACAGCTGCTGTGGCGGCTTCTGTGTGTCTGGGTCCTGCTGAGCCGGGTTCCTGGGCTGGGGTGGGCCTTGGACTTGACACCTCTTCCTCTTATCTTTCTCTTCTTTCTGCTCCTCTTTCTTCAGTACCAGGACTTAAGTCAGGACCTTCGCACACTGAGCTGCATTCCAAGCCCTTTTTAAATCATCTTGTTATCTGGACAGTGTCGCTAAATCCCTAAGTTGTCCAAGTTGGACTTGAACTTGTGATCCTCTTGCCTCGGCCTCCCAGAGTGCTGGGAATCAGGCATGCACCACGGCCCCGACTTAGGGACAGGCTTCTTCTTAGACCTGCTGAGAGCTGGCTTTGGGAAAGCCTTGTGACTTCAGCGGGCTAGGCCAGCTCCGTGTCTCAGTGTCTTCGTGCCTCTGGCTCCTGGGTGGTGAGGGAGCACATCATTCCTGAGGGAAGAAGCTCTCTTTCTTAGGGTCACGGTCAGGGTCCTGGCTGAAGGTCCCTGGGCCGTGATGGCAAGGTGCTGGCATCGCGATGACCCTCATATGCTGTCTATTCCCTGCTGTCCCAGGGCCACAGTGTCCAGGCTGGAAGGTTGGTTGGTGTCTCCCTGAGAAGCACACACAGGCTCGGGGGTGCTTCTGGGGCTCAGCGGCTGGCAGTACAGTGATGGTGACATTGGTAGGTGGCACTCTGCCATTTGGGAAGACAGTCTCGTGTCCTCAGCAACAACCTCGTGGGAGGTCTTGTTTTCTCTCCATTTCACGGACCAGGCCATTGAGGTTCAAAAGAGCAATAGCTGGTACAGAGTAAGTGACAAAGTTGTCTCCTGATGACAAATCCTGGGGCCACACAGAGCAGATTGCGGGTGTAGCTCAGAGGCCAAGTGCTTGCCCAGCACGGTGGGGCCCTGGTTCTACCCCAAGCAACGCGACATGAACCAGCAAACCACACAGACAAGCCATGGACCAGCGCGGTGGACCGGAGCTGTGCTGAAGGCCCCAGGGCTCGTCCCTTTGTGCTGAGACCCTGCACACAGCCTGGGCAGGCCCTGTAGGTTCCCCCCTCAGTGGAGAAAGTGAGCAGCATTTGGTGAGTGTGGCGGAAGGAGAATTGGGTGGGGTATTGGGCATGAGGCCACCAAACTGAAAAGGTAGGGACCTTTGTGCCAAAGGCGGGGTTTCAAGAGCACAGAGTCTTCCTGACCCCACACGGGGTCCTGTTAGGGGCTCCTGGCAGGCCATGACCTAGTTCTTCCCACAACCCGGCCTGAGCCTTTGAGGTTGAGAACACGGTTTCCACCGTGTCTCCTTCTGGTGCACCCCTTGCTGTGGAAAGAGAGGCCTCTAGAAAGACTCTCCAAGATGGCGATGACACCCCTGTGAGACAGGAAGGGGACTCCCTCTCCCGTCTTACCCTGAGCCTGGGCCACGTGTCTGTGCTGCCTACCTGCTCACGTGTGGCACTGGGGTCTCACGGGTTCGCTAAGGTCGCGAGAGGGCTGCTGGCGGCCAGCCCGGGCTCCGTTTTCCTGCCCCAGAGAGCGTCATGGCCCAGGAGCCCGCAAACCCAGTGACACAAGCTTCCGCCAGGGCAGTGGGCAGAGGGTGGGTGGGAGGAAGGTAGATCCTGCACCTACCGACCGGGGTGTCCTGATCCGTCCTCGATTCACTTTTGCCACTACTGGCCTCTCTGCCTTTAAGGCTAGGTGTACAGCAAGGTTATTCTTAGTGAGAGTGGCCGGAGTACGAACGGGGTTCTGTGCAGTTGGCAACTGACTTCCCACAGGAAACCCTAGCCGGAGGGCTCCTGGGCCCTTGGGCACAGGCAGGTGACCCTCAGCTGGGTCCCTGGAGACTGCTGCCTGCTCCCTGCTCTTCCCAGCCCCTCTCTGTGGCACAGCTCAAGTCACACTGCAGTGTCATAACGGTGACGGTTCACGGGTCGCCTGCTGTAAGCCAGGAGCTCTGCGAGGCGTCTCGCGGCTTTGCTTTATTTGCTACCGGCCTCACTTGGTTTTTCCAGCCCCAGGCCCTCGTGCGCTCTAGGTGCGGGCTCCAGTCCTGAGCTATGTCTCCGCCTGCTCTGCTTCCTGCTTTAGAAAGACGAACTACACAGGGAGCGGTCGTGGCGTTCCACTGATCGGTCACTGATGCCCGGATCCACCAAAGAGCGTTGTTTTCATGGAAAAAATAAACATTATCTGTATCATTTTGCAGGGAAACTTCCAGAAAGCTCAGTCTGAGCCACGCCTGTTGCTGTCTGTGTCCACACTGGCACGACCTCGTCCATGGGTCACCTGTAATTTAAAAATGTCTTTCGGGTCCCAGCTGTTCTTCCCATCAACAAAGCTGTCTTCGGAATGTCTGTTTCTCTCGCTTTTCTCGCTCTTGCTCAACAACAGAAGTCTTTCTTGCCAGGGTTGGAGAGACAGAGGTTCTGGGACCAGCTAGGGACTGCGGGCCAGGGAGGACTTGGCAGGGACCTGGCTGCTGCCCCCCAGGAGCTGGCAGCGGAGTGCAGGCCGGGGGCGGGCACTGCAGCAGGGTGGGGCGGGGAACATTCCTCCGGCTGTGCAGGAGCTGGCTAGCCAGAGCCCTTGTTCACGGCCCGGTGCAGTGCGGCTCTTGTGTTTATGAGCTTTGTGAGATTTAGATCCCGCTGTATTAGCTACAGGTTTTTGGGGGTCACATCAAAGGTTAGGAAGCTGCGGAAAGAGTTTTTTGCCCATGAATCACACTTGCCCCTAAAATATAAATCCATGAGAGGGGCCGGCTGGCTTTATACAGCCGGCAGCGGCAGGGATAGCATGGCCTCTGGGGGAGTTTCCCTGAAGGAACCCCTTCAAGGCCGGACAAAGGGATTCTCAGAGAGGAGAGGAGCCGGAGAAGGAGAACAGGCCCTGGGGCCAGCGGACGGGCTGGAGTCGGGGGCTGCAGGATGTCAGACGCTGCCGGCCTAGGAGGACTTAGCCTGTGGTTCTCGACTCCGGGCCCACGGTGGCTGATGGAGTGCCCACACATGGCACAGCCACGCATGGCAACCTTCTTTGCCTTGTTCCCTTCTGAATGGATGTAGTGTCTTTTTTATGAAATCCTATAGAATCCTCCAGATGGTAATAGATGAAACTTATCATAGTTAGACCTTTGAGGACAGAGGCCACGTCTTTTTAGCTTCCACTTTTCTAGCCTGGCACTGAGTGTTGTTCAACAAATTTGTGCAACGAACAAATAAAAGTTGTCGAGAGAGTGCTAACATTTGGAGACTGTTACTGCGAAGCCCAAGAGTTAGGAGCCAGGAAGGCTTTGATTTCTTTGAAGAAGTAGGCTCCTGATGCACCCCGCATTAAGGTAAGGCCTGGACTGACCGTGCTGCTCTGGAAATGCCCCTGGCGGGACTGTGTTCTGAGCTCCCTCCCTCCCTTCCCACTCACCTGCCCATCTCTTGTGGCAGGGAACCTTTAAGAAGCCCACAGCCCCCGTGGGCCACGGACACATTTGCTGGTCTTTGAAACAAAGCAGTCACACTGTCAGAAAGGCGTGTGTGGGACACAACGGGCCGCAGGACATGTGGAGGGAGTCGCCACTCCATCAGAGAGGCCCCGGGGCTGCGGCCTGCGCTCTGCTGTGCTCCTGTGTAGGTTTGTCTCTCTTGAGCACAGAGAGGTTGAGCCAGTACTCCAAGGCCACCCAGCTAGAAGGACATCTTACAAGCCCATTCCACAACTGGTCTGCTGTGCTTGAGCCTGGGCCTTGCAAAACCCTCCTGGCGTACAGAGCATCGGGTGACGGCTGTGGATTTCATTCCCGGACCTTCATTTTACATCTCAGCCTGCCCGTTGAAAACCCAACCCCTCCGCCAGCTCAGCAGTGCGCCATTTGCTGACCCACTTCCTGGCTCCTGCCTTGTTCCCCAGGCCTGCCTGGAGATCTCCCCCATGGTGGGCAGCAGGGCACGTGCACCCTGGTTCTGTCCTTGACTGGGCCACTCGCTGCATGCTGGTCTCCAGGCTGTCCCCAGGTGCCTTCTATGAGCTCCGCACTTTGCCTCCTAGCAGTGTGGTTTAGGAGAGGCCTGGGCTCCATTCTCAGACTCCCCCACACCCACCAGTTTACAGAGTTTCCTCACTCCTCAGAGCCTCACTTTCCTCATCTGTATAATGGGAATGGTCATACCAGCCTTGCCAAAATAGATACACCAATAGGCGAAGATGCTCAGTCTGGCAGGCGGGATACCTCTCAGGGAGGCGGCTGCTTCCGGGAGCTCACCCTACACAGTACTCAGTCCCCCTTGACCTGGAAACGCCCAGAGGAAGGTCAGGGCTACCTGTTTTACAGTGAGGAGATTCAGGCTTTATAAGAAGTGACCTGCTTCGATTTCCCATTCTTTGGCTCGCGGATACATCTTGCCCGTCTCTTTCCTTCCACAGTCAGAACACTGCGTGTCTGAGCTGTGCTCTGAGGGCCGGCAAGTTCCAGGGCCATGCTGGCTCGTCCCAGGGTCCCCAAGCAGTGAGCAGGGACAAGAAGCCCCAGTAGCTTGCGGGGTGGTCGGGGCTCCCGAGACCCCCTTCAGACCCCACTGCCTTTCTGTGGCCTTCTGGGGCTGCAGGGCACAGCACTCGAAGCCGGGGTGGAGGCTGCCACTGGCTCCGCTCTCCCTGCAGCCCGGCCTGGCCGGAGCGGCGCTGCGGCCGGCGGGTGGCGGCTGCCCAGCGCCCACCGAGGGCGCCAAGGCTGGCAGCCTCATGGCCACGCCGCACAGCTCTGGGCCTCTGCTCAGCTGATTCCTTCCAGATACATAGTCGCTGCTTTTTATTTGGATCACTTCTCCGCGCTATGGTATTTGGGTTGTTTTCCATCCCTCCCCGGCCCCGCCTCCCCCGTGCAGGGATCCGGAGAGGACTCGCCGCTGGAACAGGCCGTGAGCACATCTGCTCTCTGGCTGCGGTCCTCGGTGGGCCCGTCAGGGGCTCGGGGCTCGGGAAGCCGGGACGCCCTGGGCTGTGGGGCCGGAGGGCGGGTCCAGGGCCCTGGCGGTGACGACGGCAGTGGGCACACTCCCTGCAGCAGGCACACTTACTGCAAGGGGCAGGCTGCGCTGCGGGGCCCAAGGGCTGCCAAGTCTGGAGCCGCCACTTGGCTGTGGCTGCTGGCTCTCGGCTCGGCCACATATAGGCCAGACATGGGTGCGAGGGAAGCCAGGAGCCCCCCGACACCCCAGCCTTCCTCTCCTCCTAGTGAGATCTGAGAAGCGGGCGTGGCCTGTGTGGCAGCTGTTGGAGCCGGGCGGGGGGCGTGTACCTGTCTGTACTGAAGAGAGCGTGGCAGGCGTGTGCAGACTCCAAAGCCAGGGGCTGAGGCTCCCTTCGTGCCTCTCCCACCAGCTGGCTGTGAACGCGGGAAAGTTGCTATGAAGTAGGGAATGCCAACTGTCTCCCTCACAGGGTCGCAGCGAGAGTGCAGTGAGTTAGGATGTGAAAAGACTTTCCGGTGCATAGTAAGTGCTCAATAAAACTTTTAGTTGTCATTCTGATTATGTGTGAGTGGGGTGTTATATAATTTAGGGGACTTGGGACGGTGCTTCCTAGACTTTGGGCTGTAAGAACTGCTCCCCAGCTTGTGGAAATGGGCCTCACCCATAATGATTCTGATTCAGCAGTTTTTGGGTGGGCTCAGAAATCCACATTTTAATCCAAAGGCCGTGGTGATGTTGACACACTGATCTGGAGTCTGGTCTGGAGTCATCTGAGGATTCTGGATGAATAGAGACTTGGAAAGGTCTGGGGTGCGTGTGTGTGTGTGTGTGTGTGTGTGTGTGTGTGTGTGTGTGTGTAGGGAGGGACGTGGAGACATAAATACGCAGTGGTGCCGGGAAGGGCTGGATTATTTCCTGGGCTTTGGTTTGTCCTTCAGAGCTGCTTCGTGAAGACAGCAGAAGAGCTGATGAAGGCTGGAGTGGCACAGGCCAAGGGGCAGAAGTCACCCCAGCAGCGCGGCCTGGTTCTGGGAAGATCTGCCCCGGTCTCAAGCCCCCGTGGTCGGTCAGGACTGGACCAGCCTGGCTGGCCAGTGGAGGGCGCAGCACAGAACCGCGGGCAGCTCTAGGCCTAGAGGGCAGCAGGGCCCGAGCCTCAAGGGCAGCAGCAGAGGCAGGAGCTGGAGAAAGCTCGGGACCCAGAGGAGCAGCTCTCCGGCCCCTCAAGTCGGGGGTCTTCCCTGGGCCGAGCGTGGAGCTCCGGGGCCCTTCACCCGCCAGCCAGGGGGGGAGCACCCGGCCGGGTTCTGGGGACGACTGAGGACAGGGATCGGCTCTGCACCCAACTGGGCAAAAGCGTAGAGTGTCCGGCTCTGGGTTTCTCTGCCTTTTCTCTTAGCGAAGATGTTTTGGAAAATGATTTGTTCTGACTGAGTGAAGAAGAGAAGGAGGTGATGGATTGTGTTCAGGCCGCAGAGAGAGCAGGTCGCCTGCCCAGGAAAGAGACTGGGGGCCACCTTGGGGGCGGGTCCCCTCGAGGGCGGTGTCCTCCCCACCTGCGACCTCCATGTGGGCAGTGGGTTTGATCCGCACACAAGTGAACGCTAAGGGTGAGAGTGTCCGTGGGCGTATGCGTGTACAGGTGAGCGGTGTGTGTGTGTGTGTGTGTTCACTCCATCCATGCAACAATGATAACAAGATACTTCCTGAAAGCTGGCCATGGTGGCACATGTTTATAATCTTCTGGGATTATATATATATCTGGGAGGCTGAAGCAGGAGAATCCCAAGTTTGAATCCAGCTGGGGCAACTTTAGCCACTTAAGGAGGTCCTATCTTGACATAAAAAGCAGCCAAAGCCTGCTGATATAGCTCAGAGTGAGTGAGGGCCCTGGGTTCAATCCCCAGTGTCACAAAAACAATGAGATATTGACTGAGCAACTACTATATGCTAGACCCTCTTCCAAGGGCTCAGGTTAGGCCCATCTGTGAGGAAAATGAAGATCCCTGAACTTCAGGTTCTTACAATCTATGGGGAGTTCACATCTGGAGCGGGTAGTATATGCAGGTATGTACGAGTCCATGACACACACATACATGAACAATGGAGAAGGCAAGGTGAGGCCCAGGCAGACCTGGGTTAGGAGCCCTCTGGCCATTTCCCAGCCTTGTGATTTTGGACTAATATTTCCCGAGCCTCAGTTTTCTATAAATGGGATAATAATCTCTTTCTTTCACAACTGGTTGACCGAGTACGGTACACAGTGTGTGGTAGTCAGCAAATGGTTGTTTTTCCTTCCTTTCCTGTGAAGTCGGAGGAGATACAGGATTCCTGCACACGTGTGTGAGCATGTGTGTGTCCGGGTGAGGTGCCAGGGGGTCCTGGAGAAGTCTAAACATGTGGCTTCTCCCTGATCTGATTAAAGGTGATGGAATCGCTAGAAAGTTCCATTCTAAGCAAGGAGGTTTGCTAATCCAGAGCGGAAAGAAGGGCCGCTACGCCTGACATCCTAGAGGTGGCGAGGTGGCCCGCTGAAGCCTCGGCCTTCGGTCTGGTGAGTCCCCACTGTAGTTCTGTTTTGGGGCCACACTCCGTTGACCGCCACCCGCAGCAACTGGAGGGTGTCTGTGCCCGGGTCTGAATGCCCTGGCCATGCCGCCGTCTTCGGAGGGCTTCTCCATGTCCCCTGGGTCACCGGGAGCAGGGGATCTAGAAGATGCCCCGGCAGCAGCCTCCGAGAGGCGACCGGGGGAGCCGGACCACACTGCAGAGTGACCTGCCGGGACCCCAGGGACCCCTCTTCACCCTACAGCAGGAAGGGAGGTGCCCGGCTTCTGCCCTCTAGACTTCCTGCCAAGCAGAAAGCCCTGCTTTTGCCTACATCCCCGAGAAGCAGGCCCGGCGCAGTGTGCCCCAGCCCACCCCTGGTGTCCGCTGGCCGTCCAGCTAAGCAACCAGAACCCAGGGCGCCCAAAGCGCATGCCCCTTCTTGCCCCGAACCAGCTCTCCGGGGCGTCTGGCTCCTCTGTCCGGCTCCGCAGCCTTCCAGTGACACAGCTGACAAAGCTGAGTCGGACTCGCATGTCCCTGGGTGTCGCTCCCCGCAGTTAATCAATTACCAAATCCTTTCAAGTTACACCTCCAGCCGTCCTTTCCCTGCTCGTCTTGGGAGCCACCACTGCTTGGTCAGGCTGTCGTCTCCTCTGCTTGGGCTGTCGCTGGGTCCACAAGCAGCAGGTTCCTTTCCCTAGAGCCCGCCCCAGGCGCTGTCTCCACGCAGCTCCCGCTTCTCTCCTCCACAGCCTGCGGAGTCCCCTCCTCGTTCCCAGGACACCACACACGCCTGCCACCCCGCCTTTGCCACCCCGCCTTTGCCGGTGCAGTTGTTTCCACTGCCCGGAATCCTTTCCCCCGTTCCAGCCTTTTAACTAAATTCTAGCCATTTTTAACACTTGATAACATCCCTGGCTGAGTTGCACCCTGCGGTTTTAGAAAATAGGATGAGGAGAAGCTGGGAAAAGTTGCTAGCAGTTTGCTAGAAGTAGAAAAATTTAGTCTGCCCCTGGGGCAGACTTTTCATTTGGTTTTGGGAAAATCAACACAAATGCAGCACTAGATAGTCACCGTCAGCCTGAACACAGATGTTAACTGTTCTGGTTCAGCAGTGCAGAGAGCAGGGCCCTGGGAGAGGGGCTGCTGCCGTCTCTTTCCTCCCTGAGGCTGGCGACTGTGGAGGGAGGGAGCCTGAACCGGCCCCTGGAGATGGCTGTTTGCAGCTGAAGTTGGAAGAGTTGCCACAAGCCAGATGCCAGGGACAAGCGTCCTCGCTGAAGAGCTGAGAACAGCTCAGGCATTGTCCGTCTGGGGTCTGGGTAGCACAGACTGGCCGGAACTGGGGGCAGGACTCTGCGGTGACCTCACGGGGAGCTCAGCATCTCTCTAGAACCTCAGGGCATCGGAGGGGCAGCAGCCTGGGGCCGGGGACCCCACGGAAGCAGCCCAGGCAGAGGATCCTTTCCTGGGCCTCCACAAGCCCTGTCATGGCCATAGAGCGCAGATGGGTTTGTCACGTCATATGAGACGCCCCACGGGAAGCTCTTGGAAATACACGTCGCGTGGCCCCGATCCTTATAGTTAAGGCATCGGCAAGTCATTTCTACCCCGAGGAGTGAAAACAAGACACAGCAGAGACAGAAAACCACCCTCCATTGTTAGTCGTGGCCGCCTCAGTAGTGCAGAGAATTCCTGGTCTTTGCTTTTTTTGTTGTTTTGAGACAGGGTCTCTCTTTGTAGTTCAGGCTGGCCCTGAGGTCACTATGTGGCCCAGGCAAGCCTGGAACTCAGCAATCCTCCTGTCTCTGCCTCCCAAGTGCTAGGATTACAGGCATGAGCCACCACACCCAGCACTGTGGTATGTGGTATTGATTGCTGGTGGATGTGAGTCACCACGCCCAGCATTGTATGTGGTTACTGGGGATCAAACTCAGGACCTTGCACTTGTGAGGCAGGTATCAGAACCACTGGGTAAATCTCCTGCCCCACTGGTCTTTGTATTTTGACAAAACCCTCCGATGCACCTGTGGAAGCATCTGTGATTGGAACAGCCAAAGCTGTGAAGAAGGCACATTTTATCTCCCTTCTCTTTGAGGCTCAGTGGAAATCTCTGCACCACAGAAGTCTGGGCCGACAGGAGCTGAAGGGCAGTCAGCACACGGTCAGGTCCTTCCTCGCCCTGGATTCTTGTGCCAGCCTTGCCACCTCTGCACCGTAAGAAATCCCTCTCCTGCCTGGGCCACCACTCAGTCTTTTTTCTAGAGCTGCTTCTTAGAATGTGCTGGGCCTGTTTCCACTCTGGGCCCCTTCGCAAGGACCCTTTTCCTGGCCTACCCACCCTGATTGCCTTCAGTCCAGTGAAGCTTTCTCAGATCTTTAAGACTGTACACCCCCCAGCACTGTCCTACTTCCTACTTTATTTCTCCCTTCCACAAATATCATCACCTGACAAAGCTATGTGTTATACTTATTACCTATCTCTATCTCCATATATTTATTTATTGAGACAGGGTCTCACTTTGTAGATCAGGCTGGCCCTGAGCTCACTATGTAGCCCAGGCAAGCCTTGAACTCAGCAATCCTCCTGTCTCTGCCTCCCGAGTGCTGGGATTACAGATGTGAGCTACCACGCCTGGCACTGTGAGATGTGGTACTGATTGCTGGTGGGCATGAGTCACCACACCCATTATTGTTGTGGTTACCAGGAATTGAACCAGGGACCTTGTGCTTGCTAGGGAGGTGCTGGAACCACTGAGCTAAATGTCTAGCCCATATTTATTATTTTTTTGCTGTACCAGGGATGGATTTCAGGACCTTGCATTTGCCAGGCAGGCACAGCACCACTAAGTTACATCCCGTGGCCCTATCCACTATATTTTTTAAAAAAACTTTTTTCCTGTACTGGGACTAAACATATGAGCTACATTCCAGGATCTTTTAAAAAAACCTTTTTAAAACAATTTTTTAAATTGAATTCTTTATTGGTACATTTTATATACAGCTCAAAACCACACACAACATTGGGGAGTTTGTACCAGTATATGACAAAAGTTAATTCTCATTTTTACCCACATCCCTACCCATCCATAACCCCTCACCCCTTATATACATGCTCTTTCATTTTCTTTCCAAATCATATTTATTCTTTCCCCTCATTATGTTCCCACACCAAATTCCCTTTGGATATTTCCTATTTTACAAGAACTATCATACATTCTAGAACTCATTTACATCTACAGGTTCTCATACCAAAGGAAAGATCCAGTATTTGCATATCTGTGATCTATTTTTTTCACTTATTCATGTGTTCTCCAGGTGTATCCATTTGCACATAAATCAATGAAACTTGTCATTCTTTATGACAGAGTAATACTCCATTTTATTTTTTTTTAAAACACATCCTCTTTATCCAGTCTCCAGTTGATGGGCATTTGGGTTGTTTCCAAGATCGGGCTATCACGAACTGAGCTGCTATGAACAAGGGTGTACATATGTCTTTCCAATGTGATTTTTAAAATTCCTTTGAGTGTATTCCTAGCAGGGGGATAGCAGGGTCGAATGGGACCTCTAGTCCTAGTTTTCTGAGGAATCTCCACACAGATCTTCACAATGGTTGCACAAGTCTATAATCCCACCAACAGTGGAGAAGTGTTCCTTTCTCCCCACAGCCTCGCCAGCATTTATTGTTGGTTGATTTCACAATAGCAGCCATTCTTTGTGGCGTGAGATGAAATCTCAGTGTTGTTTTCATCTGTATCTCTTGAATGACCAGTAATGGTGAACATTTCTTCATATGCTTCTTGGCTGCTTTGACTTCTACCACTGAGAAGTGTCTGTTCATTTCAGATGCCCTTAAAAACCTTTTTTGAGACAGGATCTCATTAAATTGTTCAATTGCCCAGGCTGGGCTCAAACTTGCAATCCTCTTGCTTCAGCCTCTAAGACTGCTGGGATTGCAGGCAAGCGCTATCGTGTCTAACAGTATCTGTCTCCTTGTGTAGCATGTATGATGAGGATAAAGATGTTCATCTATTTCTTCTGTACTATAATTTTACCACTTATATGTATGCCAAGTATCTAGAAGATGTTCAAGAAGTATTTGTTGATGGATGAATTTCCTAATCACAATAGTTAGCAGAGCCAGATATTGGAGTGGGTACTTTGGTAGTTTGCTTAGCAATGTTTTGAGGCAGGTGGCATTACCTCTGTTTCAAAGACAGACTCCCAAGCAAGCCGCTTGCTGTCACATGTACAGTGAGATCTGAGTGCAGATCTCTGCACTGGGAGTGGAAACCTATCTCAAATCCTGTAAAACACACTGATTACTGGTAATATTTCAACGTACTTACATGCATATATGCCTGTGAAGACAGGGATTTATGGTTAAGCAGACATATGTTATTTAATTATTAAACTTGGGCTTGTTATTTTGTAAAATAATTTAGTAAGTTTGAATAAGAAAAATAAAGTTTTGTTCCTTATATGCATTAACTATTTTATCTTATATGGAGCTCAAGATAATTCTTCTTCATTCAATGTGGCCCAGACAAGCCACGAGATGCGATGCCAGGGTATAATGTAAAATAGCCATGCCAGAGGCTTCATCCTTTCCCTCCCAGACCCATTTGCCCAACAGGAGGCTGGCTCCTCCCTGAGAACTCTCTGAGGACCAGTCAGTGTTGTGCCAGCAAGAACCTGGACGATTTAGATTCAAGTTCTGGATCTGCAGCCACTAGTTAAGTCATGAAGTTGGCCAAGTCGTTTAACTTGTCCGCTGATAAGCTAGAATTCTTCCTTCCTATAGTTTCTCACACTGTCTTAATCACTTTCCTTATCAGTGGGACAAAATACTGAACACAAAACTTTAAGAGGAGAGGGTTATTTCGGCTGTTTCAGCCCATAGGCAGCTGACTCCAGGCCTGGATGCCAGGGCAGAAGGGCATGGAGAAGGATCTGCTGCTCACCTCGTGGCATCCAGAAAGCAGAGAGCAGGAAGAGAGGGGTGGCAAAGGCGACATATCCTCCCAGGCCACGCCCCCAGTGACCCACCCCTTCCACCCAGGCCTTACCTCACAATAAGTGAGCTATCAGTCCCTATAATCCAACCACCTTTGAAAAGCCCCACCTGTGAGTTCACGAGGCTCTTGGGGACATCTAGCTACAGGCTACGACAGCGTCCTATACAGGGAGTATAGTTGCATGCTGACGCGTGAGACCATGTGGTCGTCATACTTACACCATGCCTGGAACGTTGGCTTAATAAACTCTGGCTGCCACTGTTATTGGTCATGACTGGCTGGGAAACTGGGCAAAGTCTGACATCAGCTGGAAGGCTGGGCCATGGAGTACAGCCTTCAGCTGACCCCTTTTCCAATTATCCAGCAAACTTTCTTTGGTCTTTGTTCCTTAGACTGACATTCCTTGTTCAAGGTCGCAGTAACAGCTTTTAAAAGGCCTTGATGAGGACGCTTTCCAGAACACCTAACCCCCTTGCTCAGTACAGTTTCTGCAGGGAGGTTAATTATTGCCATCTTCGCTGGGCTACACAATTTGAGGAATAATTCGCACAAGTTATCAGTTGCCCCCTGAGCGAGGCATGGAGTATAATTACCTCAGGTGGAAACTGATTGAGCCTGCGAATGGAGACTGGATCTGCGAAGGCTGCAAATGAGCTGCCACCGCTGGCTCACTGCGTGCCAGCTGGGTACTGGGGCTATAACCGACCTCCCAGTTCCAGTGGGTCAGAGATCTCAGCTCATGAATGCCAAGATCCCTGCAGTTTGCGGCCTGAGACCAGAGACTGAGACCAAGACTCCTGGCTTGGCTTCCTGCTTGCACTGTAACTACGATCAGGGTGACCCATCTGCCAATACACTCTCAGTCCTTCCCACCCAAACATACAGTGTTGTGCCCAGGAACGTCTAGTTCTCCATGGTTTTTGATTTGTTCTTGGTACTGGGGATCGAACTCATGAGCTTGCACTTGTGAGGCAGGCAGCTGAGCCACTGAGCTAAATCCCCGGCACTAGTTCTGTGTTTTTTTGTTTTTTTTTTTGAGACAGTGTCTCGCTTTGTAGTTCAGGCTGGCCCTGAGCTCACTATGTAGCCCAGGCAAGCCTGGAACGCAGTAATCCTTCTGCCTCTGCCTCCCGAGTGCTGGGATGACAGGCGTGAGCCACCACGCCTGGCACTGTGGTATGTGGTATTGATTGTTGGTGGGCATGAGTCACCACACCCAGTATTGTACGTGGTTACTGGGATCAAACCAGGGACCTTGCACTTGCCAGGCAGGTGCCGGAACCACTGAGCTAAATCTCTGGCACAGTTCTATGTGTTTTTAAAGAGGAAGATGGACAACCTGGGTTTTCCATTCTCTCCTGGGAATGTCACAAGCACTACAGGAATCCATCTCTCGCCCTTAAAATGGCCAGTGTCTGCTTCACACATGGGCCTGGAGGCCAACTCCGCATGGGTGAGAAGTTGATGATGGTATCGGTGACACGGGAAGTCTTTCATCCTGTGGCAAGGGTCGGAGTTCTGCCAGTCTCTGTACCATCTGGAAACAGGCCGGGATTCACACTGCCAGTCCACAAGCATTATTTGATTGTTCCATGGCATGAAAGACTAATTTGGGGCTTACAGGAGCGGGCAGACTAAACACTGAGGAAACGCAGCCTCCAAGGGCAAAATATGCTAAGATTGAGCAAAATTACACATTCAGGATTTGTCAGCAATCTGCAAACACCAAGAAGAAAGCCGGCAGGACTGGAGTCTGTGTTCGCAGTTGATCCCCCAAATTTATCTATATCTATCTATCTATCTATCTATCTATCTATCTATCTATCTATCTATCTATCTATCTATCTATCTATTTATTTATGCTTTTTTGGAGACAGGGTCTCGCTTTATAGTTCAGGCTGGCCCTGAGCTCACTATGTAGCCCAGGCAAGCCTCAAACTCAGCAATCCTCCTGTCTCTGCCTCCCGAGTGCTGGGATTACAGGCGTGAGCCACCACGTCCAGCACCCCCAAATTTATTTTAGCTTCCTTTTTACCCTCGTGCAGGCCAGCATCTTGTCATCATTGTCCTGGCTGGATGGCCCACGTGTCCAGAGAGACAGCGGTGTCTGGACAAGATGAGTCAGGTGACAGAAAACCCAACTCTGGAAGGGGTGTCCAGGAAAAAATGTGCAAGTGACAAGTGAAGGGTCTTGACTCCAGCTTTAGTCCTCGTTCTGACAACCTGGGAGACCCTAAGGACCCCCCAATCATTTGCACGGTGACACTGGGACAGGTAGTATCTATCCTGGAAGACTGTTATGAAAATCATTAAAACACATATAAAGAAGATGATTCAACTTAGGAATTTAATAAATGTCAAGTATTACTATCATTAATATCTGTAAAATGGAGGGATTTAGTAATAACTGCTTTGCAATGTGACTGTACCGAGTAGGGAAAATACCTTTGGTCCACAGATGTTTAATAAATGGTACCATTGCTGGTCCTGTCTTTGCCACAGGTACTATGTCTGACGCTGGGCAGAGCTGCCTCGGTCACGTAAAGCGGAGAATGTTTCTACTTTGCCTCATCCCTTAAAGGCCGTGCAGGCAGCTGGAGACAGTTACACGCGCCACACTTGTTTCTTCGCGCTGTGAAAACTGAAACCACACACGATACACTGAAGGCCAGGAATGGGGAACAGTGTGTTTTGCAAATCGTCAAATAATCTTGACCTTCAGGTACACATACTACTGACCTCTCTGCACCGGGAACATAAAATCATGTTATTTTTGTTATTGTTCTTTCGGGGCAAAGGCAGTCTTCCCATTTTATTGACTGTGCTGGACATCAAATCCAGGGACTTCGTCCCAAATGCACCCTGTCCTTTTTAAATTTTTATTTTTTTGGTTTGAGACAGGGTCTCATTAAATTGCCCACACTGGGGGCTCAAACTTGTAATACTTCTGCCTCAGCCTCCCACAGTGCCGCAATTACAGGTGTGGCCCAACGCATTCAGCTTCACTCTTTCATTTTAGTAACTTTGGCACCTAGTGAAGTTGTTGCTGGAACAACGGGCACTCATTTTTGTTTAAAGTATTATAAACAACTTAGAAGTCATATTTGTAATCATCACAGGGCTTTTTTCCCTATAAGCTGATAGCTTTGGTCTGATTAGTTGGAACCCTAGGCCCCATCCCAATGTTATGTTTTCCAAGCCAACCTTAAAACACTCCACCAAATGGGAGGCGGCACGTGGAAAGCAGCAGGTGGAAACGTGGAGGAGCACTGTGCTTCCTGATGGCTGGAGAAATCCTGAAGTGCAACTTCTTGACAACAGGCGACATCAGATGTACTGTCCCTCACACTGGACAGTTTCAGAATGTTACACTAACTGTTCTCTCAGGGTCTTGGTAGGAGAGTGAGACAGAGAGATGGAGGGAAAAGGAGAAGCCAGAACGTCCAAGGTCACCGTCTCAGTGCATGGTAACAAGCTGTCATAGCACAAGACCCCTGGTAAATGTAGGGCATTTCCAAAGTCCGCTATGTAGCAAATCTTTTCCTCAAGGAACTGAGCAGAGCATCTGATTTTGAATCATTTTAAATACCATCGTTACCTCACCCCCTTTCTACTTCCTTGCTCTATTCCCTCTGCTCCCCGCTCCCAGAGTCTGGGGATACTTAGCAAAGGTAACCTCAGGCAGTCCTGACCAATCGCAACTGGGTCAGGTGTCCTTTGTGGTCCTCAACTTACTGTATTGTAACTTTTGGTTTCTTTATATATTCCCCAATCCTACAAAAAATAGAATGTATTTTAGTCCCCAAAGGCCCAAAACAGTACATCCCCAAAATCAAGATATTCAATGTGTTTATTAAGTGTACAGAGTATACTTCTAATTTACTGGACTGTTTTTCCAGATACTATAACATCTGCACATATAAAGGCACATGTCAGTCTTAAAATATACAATAGACAAAGTGTTGGAGGCTAGACACTGAATCAGCTGTTTTGTTCTCTACTACTACTACATCATCATAATGTTAAGGTTCTTTAAATAACAGCATTCCCACTCTGCATAATCTTTTCAAGATCACAAAATAAAGTTTTTCAACCTTTTTTTTTGCTTTTGAGACAGGGTCTCACTTTGTAGTTCAGGCTGGCCCTGAGCTCACTATGGTGCCCAGGCAAACCGCCACGAACTCAGCAATCCTCCCGCCTCTGCCTCCCGCAGTGCTGGGATTACAGGCGTGAGCCACCATGTCCGGCATTGTGGTATGCAGTGTTGATTGCTGGTGGGCGTGTCTCCACGCCCCCCCCC